>CAUYQG010182154.1:0-20565 GCA_963574415.1 Tarsius wallacei
TCACTGGGGCCACTGAATAGTCACAAATAGTGGTGTCTTTTTACCCTTCCCCTCTGTGGCAGAAAGCCTATCACTAGAATGACTTCTGCTTCTCTTTCATTACCTGGATTCTGGACACTGCAGGCTTGGGGACCAAGTTCATCCCAACTTAGTATGCAACTTCTGCATTATGACAGTTCTGTCCCTTCTTATAACACCCACACATGGTTTGATTTTGTCCCTCCTGGTAAAGCCCTAAGTCGGTCCTGGTTCTGTTTAAAATATGTAATCAGCATTTGGTAAGTGATAGGCAAGGCTGCCCACCCTCATTTGCCTCTGGGCCCCAGAAACGAGCATGGCAGGCAGGATGTCAGCTCTCTAGTCCAGAGGAGGACAGAGGCTCGATTCCTCATTATTCTATTAACGCAGCCTCAAGTCCTTGGTGCCCCTGCCCCCTGCTAGGCTCCGATTGGCTCCTAGTGGTTTTACAATCATCCTCTCACCAACTGTCACATGAACTGTAGCTGTTCACCTTCCACTATTACAGCGGTACGGGCTTTGCATTCATGCCCATTAAAGATCTTGTTGGTTTTGATCCAGAATTTCAGCCTGCTGAGACCTTAAAAAGAAAAAATCTTGATTCTTCATCTCAGAATATTAACTCTTCTCCATCTTCACTCAACACATACACTTTGTCATTTCTAAGTTCCTTAGATCATATCCATCTGAGATATATTGTGATTGGTTTTCTAAATGTGTATCTTCCAATGTTTCACAACATCTAAACCAGAGTGCCACTGTTATTATTTGACAGTTATCAACATCTTTCCCCAAACTCTGTGAAGATCCTATTTTTATTCTACATTTTATAGAGGAGCAAACTGAGGTCTACAAACTTAAATAACTCATTTGGAATTAGGTGCCTGTTACATGGAACCAGCGTTAAAAAATAATGCTTAGCAGGAGTGAACCACATGTGCAAGACGCACCAACTGCTCATTTCAGAGAGGACCTCAAAGTCAGGTCTTGTGCCTCTTCTTCTCGTGTCTCATGAGTGTGGTCCATACCTCTCTCATCAGCTCCCCTACCAGCTTTCTGTTTCCCTTTTCTACAGAAACAGACGTGGCTAAAGAAATTTCCAAATTAAAACCTGGCAATGGTTTCTATATTCTTGTTTCCTAAACCTATAAATCAAAACTGTCTAAACAGGTCATAAATGTTCCTAGGCAATATAATGGGAAAAGTTCTGATTTATGGTGCCGGTAGAATAATTTTAAATAATTACATAAGAGTTTTGAAAAATGCAATTAACACCTTTAGAAGTTTTTTGAAATGAAAATGAATCTCTGGAGATGACTGTTCCCATACATAAAGATAGCCAGTTAAAAAATAAAAATAAAGCTACAAGATGCAACTGTGTCTGAACGATCCTACGGAGACAGGGTCTAGGAGCTGTTATTTACAATGGGAATTCACTAGCATAACCACATCAATAAATGTTTAACTCTGTCACATTATCACACGATAACAACACAATTATCGCGTGTACTACTGAACATCAAAATTAAATCACCAAATAAACATCTTGTTTCGATTCAGCTCCAGCCGATGCCTTTCTCCCTCTGTACTGGTTTGACACATCCTACCACACCGTCCTTTGGAACACTTCAAATCCTCCTACCTGCTCTTGCAAATCTGGCCAATGTTCTTTCCTTCCTCTTTCTCTTTATTTGTGATTCATCTCCCTCGAAATCCAACCTTCCCCGGATGAAGTTACTCTGAACATCCTTTCTTAACCCCAACTTCTCCGGGTATCTAAGAAAGTCTTCTCATCTCTGAATTTTCTTCTCCCGGCTTAGCAAGCAGTAGTAGTTACGATTTTACTCAATGAGCTGTGTTCCCAAGCTCACTTGAGATAGGATTCTTTCTCTTTGTCTCTTACTTTGGCCCGTTCTACTAACACTTTCTCTGAAACCTTTACCTCCACAAGAATTTCAACTCTGGAAGTAGCAACCTCAGACTAAACTAATTTTTAAAAATTAAGTATGCATTATTTAATGCTAATAGCTCTGTATTTTCTTCTAGATTTATCTTGGATTATAAAACTAAACAATAAAGAAGCAGAGCTTTACTTTCTTCAAGGCTCCTTCAGTTCCAGTAGGAGTTTGAAAAGTGTTCTAACACTCCACAATTCAAATGCTGAGATGGTCCAAAGTATCTCCCCAGCTCTTTCAATTCCCTGTACTTACAGTCAGTGACTATACAGAGAAACTCTCAGCCAACATCTCGGTCATGAGAATGAAGAAGAAGATACAGAATCATAGAAACTTTGATCTGGAATAGATTTAGAGATCATCTTAATCCCACCCCCTCATTTTCTAGATGAGAAAACTGATGCCCAGAAAGGAAAAATAAAGAGCCAAAGGTCATACCTCTAAATAGTTACTGGCAGAACCGAGACCAGAACCTAAAACTCATGACTCCTAATTAGGCGTTTGTTCCATTGCTTCACACGACCAGACAGAGAAGATAAGTAAGGAACCATAAAATTAAAATAATCAGCTTAAAACTTTGTTTTGGTTTGGAATATATAGGGAGATAACAGTCTTTCTATATTTGTTGAAATAAGCAGTTTGTTCGTCTGTTTGTTTATGGGAGTCTCGTTCTTTTGTCCAGGCTGGAATATAGTGGCACAATCATGGCTCACTGCAGCCTTGACCTCCTAGGCTCAGGCGATCCTTCTACCTCAGCTTCCCTAGTAGCTGAGACTACAGGTGAGCACCACCACACCCAGCTATTTTTTTTTAACATCTTACGGCCGGGCTCGGTGGCTCAGCCTCTAATCCCTTGCCGAGGTGAGTAGACTGCCTGAGCCCGCGGGTTCGAGACCCGCCCGGACAACTTGGTGAGACCTCATCTCTACAATAAAAATCAAAAAAATTAGCCGGGCATGGTAGCGTGCGCCTGTAGTTCCAGCTACTTGGAAGGCTGAGGTGGAAGGATCGCCAGAGCCCAGCAGGTTGAGGCTGCGGTGGCCGGGAGCGGCCACTGCACTCCAGTCTGAGTGACAGAGTGAGACTCCAACTCAAAACAAACAAACAAACAAAAAAATTACTATGTTGCCCATGTTTGTCTCAAAATCCTAGGCTCAAGAAATCCTCCTGGCTCAGCCTCCCAAAGTGTTGGCATTACAGGCATAAGCCACCGTGCCTGGTCGTGCTTTTTATTTTAACTACAACTTATGAATGAAAAATACACTTAAGTATTTACTCACCAAAGGCACAAGACATCAAGATTTAAGTCATCTTCCATGGTCACTCACATTTCACTTGTCCAAAAATCCTTGTAACTCTATCTGATCATGAATCCAGAGCTGAGGTGTGCAACAGTATAGACACTAGTAATATATGGCTGTTTAAATTTACATTAATTACACTTAAAATTAAAAATTGAGTTCCTCCATCATAATAGCCACCTTTGAGGTGTGCAATAGCCAGTGTGGCTAGGACACTACCATAGTGGACAATGCAGAGAACAGACAATGCTCATAATCTAGACTATACCAGTCTATGAAATGTGCATAATATGACAGCCACTACAAAGATGAATTACAAGTTTAAAGCATAGACTTTTTCCAGTGAGAAAGGACTGCAGAAATATTCTAGTTTTTGATGAAGGAACTGAGTTCTACAAAATTTATTTATACTGCTCTTCCAGGCTTTATAGGTACTAAGTTGCAGGGTTGGGGTCAAATGTCAAGTTGACCGACTCTTAGGTAAGGGATTTTTCCATTAAATCACCTGACTGGTTGAACAATTTGGCTAACAAAATAGTATGCCTCATTCTCTTTAAGATAAGGGACAAAATGTCTATATTGGCACCTATTCCTCCATCTTCTTAAAAAAACACACACACACACACACACACAACTTCGGTACGATAGCTCATTCCTCATCTATTCTGAATCTATTCGATTGTATGGGAGTTAACTTCATCCATGGGATTGCAGGGGTGGGCAAAAGGCTTGGTCCCACCAATCACGGTATTTCCTGCCCCTGCTTCACAGTGATTGGTTCCGATATAGATAAGTGCCTCAAGTCATTAACTTAGTTCAGGGACTTTTATTGGAATTACTGAGCAAGAGACATTCTCTTTTCTGCAGGGGATACTAAACTGTAAATATGTGCATCTGGGACTCTCAGAAGCCCTTTGACCTCAGCAAGGGGAGAATGTGACAAAGAATGGAGCCAATACGAAAAGAAAGCAGAACAGAACAATGGGGAGAGCCCAATTCCTGATGACATTATCTGAGGGCTGGGTTCCAGCTGTGTCTGAGGCCAGGCTCACCCTTGAACTTTCAAGCTCTGTGAGCTTATAGACTACCTCTCACACCCTTCATCCCTTGCCAGTCTGAGCTGGGTTGACATTTGCATGGGGAAAGGTCCTGACTAATATGGGCACCTCCTTCCACAAGATTAGGATGGAGTCATGGTATAACACTTCCAATCAACCTTGAAAAGCATAGCAAGAGGGAAACACCAAATTATAAAGCACATGATGGCAGCTGCAAATCTTGGTTCATATGATGCCATTTGGGATGGGATTCCCCAAGTCAACCCCAATTATACTCAGCCTGTCTTAGCTACACATCATTCACTAGGTTTCAGTTCTCTACATATGCATCTTTCTTTCGGTCACCCAAATGTACAAGTTTCTTATAAGGGTATGCCTACAACATCACTTTGAAAATCAAGAAAGTATCTTCTATTCTTCAAGCCTGGGAATTTCTTCAAGACATTTTCACCCTCTAAAAAAAAAAGAGAGAGAGGAATCCCCCCAAGGTCTCGTGATGACGGTACTATTGAGACTTCTTAGTCCAATGGGTTTTCACTCAAAATTCTATCACTGTTATTTTTTTTTTTTTAATGTAAAAACAAACTCCACACCGATTCCTCACTCTTGGGTTCATTTCTCCTTTTTCCTGCATCTGACATTTTAGTTTCTTTCTTGTTTTAGATCTACTTTGCCAAATTATGACAATCACGCTTTCATAGAGTCTGGTAATAAATGATTTTAAAAATCTATTAGCAACTATTTTATTGTAATCCATACATTCTAGGGAAATATACTTTTCTTCATGGTGGCCCATTTCAAAATGTCTACTGTGTGTAAGCTATATAATTGAGATCACTTACTGAGAACAGGTCTGTTAAACTATAGGATAGGTTTTTAATGGACAGGTCTGTTAAACTATAGGATAGGTTTTTAATGGATTAACCTCTCCTTACATAACGTTAACAATATTTTTTAAAGGCTTTGCTTTCTCCTAAATAAAATGATTTTTAAAAAATGAATCATTTCATGGATTTGGGCATGAAATAGTCATTTCTCATTAGTGGCTTGTTCATTTTGTTCACTCAAAGATTTTGCCAAAATCCACTCATTTCTATACATTGTGCTTTCTGTCCAGATCATCAGCAGCTTAGAATTACTTTTCTTCCTCCATTTAGCTTTTTTTACTTCACCCCATTAATATTTAGCATTCCAAAGTTTCATTTATTCTCTTGTTGCTGTGAAATTCTAGGTGAAGACTAATGGGATCCTATGGTTTCAGCTTTTTACTATTAAGGAATATTAATATTAACCTGGTATTTTAGAATCCACAACAATTCAAATTCTGATAACATTATTAACACCTTTTGTTAAGTGTGTGTCATACACCACAGTGGTCCTCAACCTTTTTGACACCAGGGACCAGTTTCGTGGAAGACAATTTTTCTACAGACCAGGTGAGGGGGTGGAGGGAATGGTTTCAGGATGATTCGAGCACATGACATTTATTGTGCACTTTATTTCTATTATTATTATTACATTGTAATATATAATGAAATAATTATACAACTCACCATTAAAAAAAAAAGGTGCAGACGAAAGTGGTAAATCAAACATGGGAAGACCACGCATGGACTGAAAAAGTACAACTATGACCAAAATAAGTGTGACTGTATAACTGAAGAACATCATCAACTCACTTACCACTCACTGAGAGGGTTTTGATGAGTCTGCAAGCAATTGTTTTATCATAGTCTTTAGACAGTCAAACCTCACTGCTAACATTAATCTGTATTTGCAGCCACTCCTCAGTGCTAGCACCACGGCCTCAGCTCCACCTCAGATCATCAGGCATTAGATTCTCAGAAGGAGCATGCAACCTAGATCCCTGGCACATGCAGTTAACAATAGGGTTCACACTCGTATAAGAATTAAATGCCGTCGGTTGATCTGACAGAAGGCGGAGTTCCGGCGGTAATATGAGTGATGGGGAATGGCTGTAAATACAGCTGAAGCTTTGCTTGCTTAGTCCGACACTCAGCTCCTGCTGTGCAGCCAGTCCATGGCCTGGGAATTAGGGAGCCCTGATACACTGAGTGTCCCCGGCTGGGTGCTTGTTTTGTGTTCAAATTTACATTGGTCCTTGTGTAGTGGCTGTAAGTTAGGGCCATTTTGTAGACACAGAAGTGAAAACAGAGAAGTTAACTATTTTGCCCAAGATCATGGTGGCAGATCAGGCTTTAGATATAAACTCTGTTTCTGAAGCCTGGCTAAGTCTTCAGAGGAGATGGCGGAAATTTCTAAAATTGCAACTATAAATAGCAGATTGAAATCCTTCACAATTGCATTCTTTGTAGCTTTAGACCAGAAACTAGCATTTCATGCAGACAACTGGCCTCACCCATCTTTTGTCCTTGGGCAAGGGTTGCAAAAGGAGAGCTCTGCCCTCTCCCAGATTGTGCTTGCTACAGTTCTAACTTGCCTAGCTAGGATTGTTAGTAACTCCATACTAAGGCAATCTGGGAGTCTACGTAAAAGGGAATCTTCTCATTTTCCCGTATGAGACAACACCATATACAAATGTCATTATTACACAATGTACTAGGGGTAAAAAAGGTAAAGTGAGGTACATTTGATAACTGTCATGCTAATTTTATTCTTGGAGAATCTGGAATTGCTGTTACCTTTTCTAATCTCCGGTGCCTCTACTGGTCCAGAGATAAAGGCTGCCATCCCAGGCTAGAGACACCATCTTCCATTTCCCCAAGTCCATCAATGAGAGGCAAGGACTGAAATCCTGAGTTCTGCCTTGCCAGATATTTTCCAGGAATGCCTCTCTTTCAAATTGTGAGCGACATCTAACGTGACCCTGGGCTGCAAACTTCTGCCCCAGAGCAAAATAGAAAACCAATTTATGTAAAATTAAAAGCTATTTGCTTGATCCATCACTTGCTTCCACTGCGGTCTACTCTCAACTGTAACACATTGAGCTGGAATTACGGGCTACCTCTTCGTCCGGCACTGGGGCACATCATCTATCTATGCACAACCATGGAGAATAAACATTACAGAGGAATAATGACTCTGGAAGCACCGGGCCCTGTACCCAAACACAAGCTACATGTGTGTTCACAGATGGAAACTAACGGCTGTTTACCCTGAAGGCCCCATAAGAAAAATGCAGTCACCTTTACAGTAAAATGCAACTTACTATTCAACATGCAACAAACTGAGATAAAGAGAGGGCCAGGGACTGAATTCCAACAAAGAGCTCTTGAAGCACCTTGGATTTCTTTGGGACAACCCAGGCCAAGCAAGAACTGTGCAGGCCCTGGGTAGCCAAACTGTACAACTTATGAGATCACAAGACCAAGAAAGGAAAAAAGGTTGCAGGTAATTCAGTTCTTTGCAGGGTGGGTCAGAGAACAGAACTCATGTGACATCGTATTTTGCCTTGTTCTGGCGGTACACTTAGCCAAGTCAGAAATCCAATGTTCATTAATCAAACAAAAGAAACAATACAGGTTTTGTCTGGCAAAGGACTTTGCAACATACTAAAGCTAATGTAAACAGGATCGAGACGCACCAGAGGTATTCTGATCATTTCCCGGATGCAACAAATAAGGGCATGCATTCCTTGTCAGTGTTTCACAAGATGACAACAAAAGTCATCCAGAGTTTCCTGTTGAGAGATGCCAGCAGGTACAGACAAAAGCTTAATAGTGTCTATCTGAGACCTCTGTGGTTTAGCACTTTGTCAAAACAGGATACTATTTAAATTAAAAATTTACTGATTCAAGTTCAGAAAAACCCTGCTTTGCTGTTTTTATAGCCAAATTCGTAGGTGGGGAAACTTTGACCTTTATTTTTTCTTTTTTTATGGCACCTTATATGGGTCTCAGAAGGTACTATATTTAGCAGCCTAGATTTGAGAAGTGAGGTATCTAAGCAAGATGACTATCACTTTCTATGAATTACTGTACATGTGAAATCATGGGCTTGTTATATTATGCAAAAGTGACTCATGTGAAACAAACAAAAATACCTGTTTGCATACATAAATTTTGTAAAATCTTTGTGGGGAGAAAAAGGGGAAATACACACTAGACTAGCCACAGCATAATGTCCCTTTCATGTGACTTTGGTTTAATATGCAAAAGTATTTTTTTAGAGAAGGTTAAGCCAGGACTATAAGATTATGGTCAGCTGGGTGCAGTGGCTTAGACCTATAATCCCAGCACTTTGAAAGGCCAAGGTGAGAGGATTGCTTGAGCCCAGGAGTTTGAGATCAGCCCAAGCAATATGATGAGACCTCGTCTCTACAATAAATAAAAGTTAGTCAGATGTGGAGGCGTGCACCTGTAGTCCCAGTTACGCAGGAAGCTGAGGCCAAAGGATTGCCTGAGCCCACAGGTCAAGGCTGTGGTAGCTGTGATCATGCCACTGCACTCCAACCTGGACGACAGAGACTCAAAATCATCATTGTCATCATCATCATCATAATAATAGTAGTCAAGAAAGCAAAGCTAAGTCAACCATAAGCAGTCCAGAGGTGAGAACCAAGATGCAGTTGGAGCCTCCGTGAATTCTGGAAGAGCAACCAAACGTGTTTCTGTCTAGGAGCTTTTACACTTAGCACTCTAACCCCAGATACTTGTAAGACTCAATCCTTCACAGAACCAAGGTCTCTGCCAAAAGATCATTTCCTCAAGGAAGCCCTTCTCAGCCAGCCAATCTAACATGGGCATGCCATTGCCATTCTATACCGTAATCAGTTTTGTTTTCTTACCGCTTTTATCATTATATAACACGTGGTTGTCTATTTTTTAAGCCATTCAAGTTGCCAAAAGGACCTAACTTTTTGTTTTTATTTATCTTAGAGTTGTGGGGTACATGTGAGGATTTACTACATAAGTAAATTGCGTGCACATAAGGTTTGGGCTTTTCACGAGCCCTTTCTCCCCCTGGTAGTGGACCTAGTCCCTAGTGTGTGGTTGTGGGCTCTTTATCTTCCCTCCCTTCCTCTCTCCCTCCTTTAGCTGGGTTCAGCATCTGTTATTCCCACCTTTGTGCTCGTCCATGTGTCCAATGACCAGGGCCTGCTTATGAATGAGAACATGCAGTACTCAGTTTTTTGTTTCTGTGATAGTTGCCACAAAGGACACGATTTTGTTCTTATTGATGGCTGTGTACCATTCCATCACGTTGTGTACCACATTTTCTTTATTCAGTTGAAGGGACCTAATTGTTCTTCTTGAACTTCTCACCGGTCTACCTAATTTACTAAACAAAATCATTCCAAGAATGTGAAATACTGAGACACTAGAGAGGAAGTTAGATATAAATATTAAATTTTTTATTTTGTCTTAAAATTATTTTGAGATTCTCCTCGAAGGTTTCACAACTTTGAGAAAATGCAACCTCCCATTTGTTCAGGGGGAAAATACTGGAGTAAATTCAGAGAATTTGAGAAAGAAATCTAGCTCACCAAATATCCTGACTCAACTGATCTTCTCTTTGACAGTCTCTCTTTCTTATTAGCAACAGGCAAATCTCTTATTGAGGTGAACAATATTTTGGCCAATGGCCAAGAGTACCCAGGTACTCAGGGCTCTGGCCACATGTTTGCCTTTTCCCTTTTTTCTGTCCATCGGAGTTGAGGTATGTGACACATTATAAGCGATTATACTGGTTCACTCATGCAGTGATCCTAAATAGGGCTAATATGAGGTTGGTAATGGTGGTATCTGGCCTCTAGGAAAGCCTCCCAAGACTCTCACCCTCTGGTATTCATGCCTTGTGTAGTCCCCTCCAATATGGTGTCAGAGCTGGCCTATGTAACCAATAAATATGGCAGAAGTAATGGTATGTGATTTTCAAGGCAACATCTCAAAAGACTTGGATCACTCTGGGGGAAGCCAGTTGCCATGTCATGCACTCAAGCCTCACTATGGAGAGGTCCACATTCTAAGGAACTAAGGGCTGCTGTCAACCGCCATGTGAGTGGATCATTTTGGAAGTGTATCACCCTCACATTTTGGCTGCAATCTTATGAGACACTATGAGCTCGAACCACCCAACTAAGCCACTCTGCTATTTCTGCCTTACAGAAAGTGTGTAAAATAATTATTGTTAAAATTATTATTTTAAGATACTAAATTTTGGGGGTAACTATTAACAGAGTATCCAAATCTGATAATGCAGGCAAAGGCATGTCATCTGGTATAGGACACAATTTCTTCCTGCAGGAACACACATTCCCTGCCCTATCCTTGTCGCACAGGGACCATCACTGTACACAGTCCTAGTTAAGAAAGCAGAGTTCCAATTTTCATACTGGCAGCCAGCTTTAAAAAAATATCAGTTTACAATCAGGGTGCAAAAATACAAATAATCAAGAATTCTAAAATGCCTGGGCTGTAGCTGGCCTGTTACAGGGTCCTGTTGCCTTTGAGACTCTAGGGTAGAGCTGTTCATGAAGCCTTGGGTTATTTACAAGATAAGTAGATACAGAGAGACGATTAGTTGAACAGGTTGACATCCATGGCAAGGTGGGAAGGGGGAGCATTTCTCAGCTCCAGATAGCTGGTGCTATGTATACTGCTTGAACTTCTGATTTTATTTTTGATGGGAATGGGGTCTCGCTATATTGCCCAGTCTGGTCTTGAACTCCTCGCCTCAAGTGATCATCTGGTCTCAGGTGATCCTTCGGCCTTGGCCTCCAAAAGTGCTAGGATTACAGGTGTCAGCTACTGCATACCCTGCCTGATTTTTTTTTTAAAAGGAGAAGCTGGAAATGAGATTTTAATGGAGATCTCTAGATTTCTTTAACCTTTGCAATGAACTCCAAAAGTGTTAAGAGCTGTGGGAGCCAACAAAACAGCATCTAGCCTATGGGCCATCAGTATCCAATCTCCAACAGGGATTCAATTCTCACTTCCTCCGCCTTGCTTCCACCATGATAGAAAAGGTCAAAACTCCTATCTTCATGGAACGTCATTCCCTAAGCTTCTTTCACATTTTCTTGTACAGTTCCATGCCTTTTTGTTGGTTTTGTTTGTTTGTTTGTTTTTTGTTTTGTTGTTGTTGTTTTAACTAAACAGCACTGTCCTGTTTGGAACAAAGTTGTCACGAACATTTGCTCCCTTTTTCAGAGATGCAGTAAATAATGTGATAATACAGAAGTGAAAGAACAAGTGTCTTGCAGGTGTGAAGAGAACCACCCTTGGGGGAAAAAGAAACAGGGCAATGAAGAGTAACAAATTACTCAGTCCCCAAGAGGAGCGAGTCTAACACGAAGGTCTCACGGAAAGACAATTAATAACCCATGCTTCCCTTCCTGACACACCAAGACCCCAAAAAAGTAGACTTTACAAGGAAAATTGGAGTACTCTCTGGTCCTCTGTACACACATGTAACTATAAAGTCAAATTTAAAAAATCACAACACTGTACAACTTCCTTCTCAGAGTAGAGAGAAGAACTAGGAGACGGTCAGGATGGGGGAGCATGATCACCCCCCCAATCTCTTCTTCTCAACAGCTGCAGCTAACGGCACCCTTGCAAGAGAGGTGGGGTTCTGTACACAAGACCTTGGTGCGTTTTTCTTTGGCTGTTGCATCTTCAACTTCTCTGGCATATAGCAAAGATCCAGAGACAATAACGCAGTTATGGCCACTCTAAACGCAATTTGCTCTGAAATGCATAGGGGGTTGACAATTGCCCGCCTCTGCCCATCCACCACCATCGAAAAGCCTCAGTGTTACACAAAACTCCAATTCTTTGTGTCCAGGCCAGCCTAGGACTTCACAAGCGATAACGCATAACCAGTATCATAATAATATGATGATCAAGACAAGAGCTGCTGAGGCAGGTAATATTTTGAACACTATGGGCCAGATTCTGTATGTGTGTGTACATAGTCTTAAAATAATCCTCTGAATTAATCTGATGGGTAGACATATCTACTTTATAGAAGCTCAGAAGTAAGCTTAACTTGGACAAGGTCACAGAGCTGGTAAATGATGGTTTTAGAACTTGAGTATATCTGACTCCAGAGACTTACAAATAAGCTTAATTGTCTAATACTGGTCGGGCATGGTGGCTCACGCCTGTAAGATTAAGGCTGGGCACGGTGGCTCACGCCTGTAACCCTAGCACTTTGGGAGGCTGAGGCAGGAGGATTGCTTGAGCCCAGGAGTTTGAAACCAGCCTGGGCAACATAAAGAGACCCCATCTCTACAAAAAAAATCAAAAAATTAGCTGAGGATGGTGCCACGTGCCTGTTGTCCCAGATACTAGCGAGGCTGGGATGGAAGAATTGCCTGAACCCAGGAAGTTGATGCTGCAGTGAGCCGTGATTGTACCGTACTCCAGGCTGGGCAACGGAATGAGATTCCAACTCCAAAAAAAGGTTAAGAGCAACCTGGATTTTTTCCTAGCCAATCCACATATTAAACCAGTGAACTTAATGCTATGATTATTATTGTTATTATTAATCTAAAATGAAATACAATTCTCAATGATATCATTATTAATTTTTTAAAAAGACCACTAAACCCTATACCTGGGACGCAGGTATGAAAAGTACAACTATGAACAACATTTGGAAGCAAGAAACAAAAGTCAAAGATTTGGCTTTTATAAAAGCCAACAGGAAGATCAGAGTATGCCGGTCTCTGCCCCAGAGAGAGAGGGAAGTACAGGGACCTCGTGGGACCCCAAGAGCAGTATCAGTGGAAACTGCAGGTCACATTCGTCCCCCTCACACTGAAGAAAGGAGGAGGCTGGCCTGTGGGACTGAAGGAAACTTTCTGAGGAAATGATTTAAGCTTTTTTGCAAGAAGGGTATTTTTCAAATTCTCTTTTAAGTTCTTATTTCCATCTTAAGTCTGCACAAATGAAATTGTCAGTTTTTAAATGGTTCACTGGGGGTGGGTGGGGCTTGGCTTATTTTCCTTCAAGCTTCCAGGTCTTCAGAGCTTTTCTTATTCAGAGGGAAAACGTAAACCCTCAAGAGGAAAATGGAGGCAGCCAACATTCCCAGTGATGACTGAACTATTGTCTTGCATTGGTAGCGATGCCATAAAAGAGGATATAGAAAGATAAAATATGTGGCAAAGAGTTAGACAGATACACTTTGGAGATGTGTGAAAAAGCCACATTAAAAGAGACTACTTTCTGATTTTTCATCAGGAGGACATATTTACCAAAATGCTTTAAAAAGGCAAAAGAACATTCTAGAATTGCACCATCTAATAGAACTTTCTGTAAGGATTAATACATTCTATATCTGTATTGTTCAAAATAGTAGGCACTAGCCATGTGGCTATTTAAACTTAAATTAATTTAAAGCATACAAAATGTTAAAATCCAGTTCTTAGGCTGTACTAGCCACATTTCAAGTGTTCAATTCCTACCATTTTCTAAGTTTACATCTATTAGTAAGTTGATTACCCCATATTGTAATACTCTGCTCAGTTTCAACTCTGACATAAGGACTAAGAAATATTTAATTCTGTACTTCAGTACGAAGTAGGGTCTGGTACACAATAGGCACATAATAAATGTAAATATAAATGGATAAGTGATTAGATGAATGAATGAATGAATCCTCTGGTCTATTCTCACATTTGCTTCCTAGGAGATTTGCTCTCAGACGGAATCACTATATCATTCATACCAAATTAATCCTATCATAATGATAATTATATTTAAAAAGACCAAAATAAGACTCAGACCTTGTTTGTAATGATGATAACAAAATAAAAATCAATAATAAAAAATCAATAATCCTCCCATGAGAATTCTACATTTTTGGCTCCCAATAACACTGTTCTCTAATAGTGCCCCAACATTTTGGTTAAAAAATTTTTTTTTGGTTTTTCATCTATCTTTCTGTATAACTTCAACAAGTTTTGGCTGGGCTCGGAGGCTCAGCCTGCAATCCCAGCACTTTGGGAGGCCGAGGCAAGTGGATTGCCTGAGCCCGTGTGGGTTCGAGACCAGCCCGGGCAACTTGGCGAGACCTTGTCTCTTCAATACATCAACAATTAGCCAGGCGTGGTAGCGTGCGCCTGTAGTTCTGGCTACTTGGAAGGCTGAGACAGAAGGATTGCTGGAGCCCAGCAGGTCTACACTGGAGTGGCTGTGAGTGTGCCACGGCACTCCAGCCTGGGCGACAGTGAGACTCCAACTCAAAAAAAAAAAAAAAAAAAATTTCAGCAAGTTTCTAGATGCCCAAGTTGTTCTGCTCAAAGAATATTCTAAAGGCCAAACTTGAACTTCTAACCCAGGGACCAACAAACCTTTTCTATAAAAGGCAGGAAAGTAAATATTTTAGGCTGTGTGGGATATATAGTCTCTGTTGCAACCACTCAACTCTGCTTAAAGCAGGCATAGATAGCAGAAAAAACAAATGTGGCTGTATTCCAATAAAGCTGTAGTTGTGGACACTGAAATCTGAATTTCATATAATTTTCATGGTTCATGAGATATTCTTCTTTTGATATTCCCTCCCCTCAGCCATTAAAAAATGTAACAATTTTCTTGGCTTGTCAGTACTAAAAAAACAAGCTTTGCGATTTGGCCCATGGGTCAATGTTTGCCAACTTCTTTTCTGAGACCAGCACCCTGATCATGTGCTTCCTATTAAAGTTTCAGGTCATAGAGTCATAGAGATATCCTAACACGAATGGAAATTAGCCCCTTACTGTATATACTGAGATATTCAATAGCTCTACAGTCCAGCAGTTCTGGGGGCCAACCAGGGGCCACTCCAGGAAGTGTGGGTTTCAAAGTGGGGGTTTGAATGGTGCAGGTGGGAGTTGATCCTTTATCTACCCACCCATCCTTGGTGGCAGCTCCAGCTGTTGTCACCATCAGCAGAGCAGACAGATGAAGCCTCAGCTGGTCTCAAGATCCTTTTATAAACCAGTTTTGTCCAGACTTCTATTAGTCAAAATCCTGATCTACATAAGAGTTTCTGCAAGCCTGTTAATTATGCCTTTGATCTGCAGTTACATTATCTTCAATTAAGCATTAATATATTGTGCATGAACTGACACCGTGTCATACAAAATGGTGAGGCTCCTGGAATACGTTTCCAAAGCCAGTCTTTTAAGAAGGACTGTGTAGGCAGTGAAATATTTATTTTCAAATTCATCTGTGTACATTTTCAAAATTACTGCTCTCTAAATTTCCTTTTGAAATGTCTGACCTGCTGTTCATAAGTCAAAAAATATAATCTCTCTTTTGTAGAACTCCAATTGGTAAATTGTGCTAAAAAAAAAAAATCAAATTGGCTACTTGGTGGGTATTCAGGCCTCACACAGCTGGCATTACCTTAAAGAAAAATTGCTCTAAACACCTCATGGCCCTCTGGTCCACACCGTTGTAAAACGGTTTTGCCTTCATCAATTAATAGCCCCCAAATTCCATAACATATGTAGAATGAAGAGGCTTCTATTTTTTTTTAAATTCAAATTATACGCTAATATAGTGACACAGATAAAGAGGTAAGAGGTCCAGTTGGTCTTTCTAGTTCTACATTGGTAGATTTTCTTTTGGTATTTTGCAAAATGAGCAAAGCAGATAATTGTGTATAAGACACTGGCAAAAGAAAGGTCACAGATGAACACAAGGTTCATGTTCAATAACCTTCAGGTTGGTGAGTGAGGTACGTCCTAAACTCCTAGAGACCAAGTGTGACACTGAGACATGGGCCAGTTTCAATGCTTACCTCTAAGGCATCCAAATGACTTTGGTAGGAAATCAGGTGCATAATCTGGTGAGATACAGTATCTCCCTATGTGGGCGGGTCTAAAAATATGGTAAAATGGGCACATATCATAAGAATGTGGTATACAGGTCCATTCCAGAGGACAAATGCACAAGTGTCTAGAGAAAACAAGGTGAGCAGTACACTTTAAATCCCAAGATAGGCCTTCAATATGATGCCAACCAGTCTACCCTTCTTTTGTCACTTTCTGGACTTCTCAACAGGTCCCTAAGGTTAACAGGGTTGGTAGCCTACCTAATTCTTATGTAGAATATTCTTCATCCTGTCCAATCCTGCATAAATTTACCCAAGAGCAAAGCTCCTGACCTGGGACTCCCTTTCATCTTCTTATTATCACACATGGCTTGCAGAAGTGAAATGAGGTCAGAAGAAATGAGGACAAAACAAAATGCAATGGACACTGAAATTTTAAGTTGGAAATGATCTTAGCTGTCACCTTGACTCGTGGTCTTCACCCATGGGGGTGCATCTAAAGCATTTATAAAAGTTTTTAAATATACCCATGCGTGGGCCCCATCTTGAGATTCTCATTCTATAGATAGAGTTCAGGTGATTCGACCTGTGATTCTTTTTTTTTTTTTTTGAGTTGGAGTCTCACTCTGTCGCCCAGACTGGAGTGCAGTGGCCGCTTCCAGCCACCGCAGCCTCGACCTGCTGGGCTCCAGCGATCCTTCCGCCTCAGCCTTCCAGGTAGGTGGAACCACAGGTGCGCACTACCATGCCCAACTAATTTTTTTTTTTATTTATTGTAGAGATGAGGTCTCGCCAAGTTTCCCAGGTGGGTCTCGAACCCACGGGCTCAGGCAATCCACTCACCTCAGCCTCCCAAAGCGTGGGATTGCAGGCTGAACCACCGAGCCCGGCTGACCTATGATTCTTAAAAGCTTTGAACCCTAGATCTTGATGATGATAGTAACTATATTAATCCTGATGTGCCCCCTAGGATTGAAAACCACCGACTTGCCATTTTAGATAATAAATGAAGACTTACACATGTAAGTCACTTTGTTGAAATCAGACATGCTTTGGTTCAAAATGCAAACAATGGAAGGAAATCACATAAACATATGATTGGGCACTGCAGGAGGGCTCCACACTGCAGCAGTGCCATTCTGTCATGGATTCAAGGCGGAGCTATATGCATTTCAGACATTGTAGATCTATATAACTAGTAAGATATTTTTCTGAAAGATGGCAGTAAAGTGTTTTCATGTAAGAAAATAAATATATTATGAAAATATTCAGATGGATGAAAGCAAAGTATCTTGAAAGGGTACCTTCCTCAATATCACACAAATATACAAGGAGTAGTCCTGTCAGGGAAAGCCCATCTTCCTGAATCTCAAAAGATCCAATTACTAGCTTCACCATCCTATCTACTTTAATGTGTGGACAGATTTCAGACCAACACAATGGAAAGGAAGGAAAATTGGGGAGTGGATGGCACCTCTGTGCAAATGAATAGAGGATGCCTCTTTCCCTGAGCAGACACAGCCCTGGTCCCATGCCAGGGTGTATGGCTTGACAAATGACTGCTAGACCTCAGCCTTCATGAGCCTACTCATCCTGGTTCAATAAACAACCTGCGTGATCACACCCAAGCATCTGAAGCAGACATGAGCTGACTATAGCTCAATTTGGCTTGCCACACCTGTGTATGGTTTGTGAACTAAGAATTGTTTTTATATTCTTAAGCAGTTGAGAAAAAACCTAAAGAAGAGCATCTCATGGCAGGTGAAAATTATGCAAAACTCATACTTCAGTATCCACAAATAAATTTGTATTAAAATACAGCTATGCCATTCATTTCCCCGTTGTTTATGGCTACTTTGGCACGACAACAGAGTGGATAGTTGCCACAGAGACAGTACGGCCCACAAAGCGAAAAATATCCACTCTCTCGCTCTTTAAAGGGAACGCTAGGGAACGCTGGCTAACCCTGGGGTCTAAAGGAAGAAAAGCATTACTATTAAACTAAATTCCTTTTGTAGATATAATAAAAAGTTTCAAGCAAATATGGCAGGTAAAATAGTTTATATATACAAACTTGAAACTGAGACAATGAAGGAGGAAGGTCAACTTCATTACCTAGTCACCTTGACAGTACTTTTAAATGTCATCAATCAGTATGTGCCTTGCATGACTTGCAGGGGCTCATTATAAATTACAGCACATGGGCCCCTGACACGATCCAGGGACTGTAACAGGACTCTGGTGACGTAATATGATAAAAGAGATTTCTCTGTGGAGCGCTACATGGCACAGAGCTGGAGAATTTCCAAGAAATTTAATTTCTAGAGTGCCACCTTTGACTATTTAAGACAATTCCACCCAAGCACCAAGCCTCTTTGAAGAAAATTCTATCTTTTCTGGAAATGCTTGTCACTGGGTGTCATCCTCGAAAATATAAATTCAAAGTTATTTTTTTTCCAATGACACAGACTAAATCCAGGATGTAGATTTTCCAATTAGGCTCTTTTCAAACATCTGCTGGTAGGCTGCATTTAACATTAGTTATTTGTGCAAAACATAATTTGATTAGTCTGTCTGAAACCAAGCCAAAGTCTGCAAAATAATAGCTCAATTAAATTCTGTTTTGCTTTCATTTGTCTTAGATTTTCCTCAGTGTGATACTGTTGCAAATAATCAAGTAAACCAATTCCTTTCAAAATGAGAGATTTTAGTGTATTTTCTATCCTCCTTCCAAATATATTTAATGATCGATTCCATCTTCTCTATGCTTCACTGAACATAATTTTGACACCAAATACATTTCTGTATTTTGCTTTTAGTCTCCTTTAATTTTCTACACTTATAAATTAAAGTTCTATGCCATTAATATTATACCTTAAACAGATTCACAAATGTACAGAGGCAAGCACAGGGCATTAGGGCAGTCTAAACACTCTACAGGAGTTCTCTGATTTTCGCTCCATACCTGGCAAGATTCATTTCATCAGCCTGATGAAAGATTTAGGCAGGACTGCCATTGGATGCTTTTAATGCTGCTTTTATGGTCTTGAAATGTTCCTAAAGGTTTATGAACCTGAGACCAGACCACAGTTTCCTCAACCAAAGCGGTATCAATTTTCTTTTCTTTCTGGCTTAGATGCTTCACTCATTCATTCCTTCACTCATTCATTCATCACTCACTTATTCACTAACTCATTCATGAAAGAAATATCTATGCATTGCCAGCTTTATGTCAGGCGTGGTGCAGAACGTCACAGCTTCAAGATTTCAGATTAGGGACTAGTTCCTTGGTTGTTAAAACTATCTAGCATTGACTCATATAAAATTGTGGGAAGACAAGAACAAAAGAGAGACCAGGATGGAATTTTTAAAATAGCATGACCCTCATTTATACCTAAAATACATTTAGAAAAATACTGCTCCATCATAAAAATGCTGGTAACAGTCGTAGCAGGGATGATGACAGCAGTTAACTTTTATTAAGTACTTGTTATGCATCTATCTAGGCTATTTACATAAGCTACTATCTCAGCTAATATTCATAACACCATGAGATAAGTGTTATGATCACCCCATTTTACAGATGAAAAGCCTGATGTCTTTTAATCAAATCTGACTATGTACAAGTTGATTACAAGCAAAAGGATGGTCCCCATTACACTGCTAAAACATATTTAAATAGAGACCAATACTAAGTGAATTCAATAAAATATAACTTGGAGTTTACTAGGCTGCCGTTTTTCCTTTAAAAACAGTTTTGGGGCCAGGCTCGGTAGCTCAGCCTGTGATCTCAGCACTTTGGGAGGCTGAGGCGAGTGGATTGCCTGAGCCCGTGGGTTCGAGACCCGCCTGGGTAACTTGTTGAGACCTCCTCTCCACAATAAATCAAAAATAAGCCGGGCATGGTAGTGCTCACCTGTAGTTCCGGCTACTTGAAAGGCTGAGGCGGAGGGATCACGGGAGCCCAACGGGTCGAGGCTGCGGTGGCCGGGAGCGGCCCCTGCACTCCAGCCTGGGCGACAGAGCGAGACTCCAACTCAAAAAAAAAAAAAAAATTTTTGTTTTGTTTTGTCTCTTTTGTTGGGGTTTTTTTTTTGCGATGGAGTCTCACTCCCTCGCCCAGACTGGAGTGCAGTGACCGCTCCCGGCCACCGCAGCCTCGACTTGCTGGGCTCCGGCGATCCTTCCGCCTCAGCCTTCCAAGTGGCTGGAACTACAGGCGCGCGCTACCACGCCCGGCTGATTTTTTTATTTATTGTACAGATGAGGTCTCACTTGCCCAGGCGGGTCTCGAACCCGTGGGCTCAGGCAATCCACTCACCTCAGCCTCCCAAAGGCGCGGGATTACAGGCTGAGCCACCGCCGGCTTATTCCACTTTCAAAAGAAAGAGATTCTGCCATTTGTAACAACATGGATAAACCTGGAAGTCATTATACTAAGTGAAATAAGCCAGACAGGGAGAAAAATACTACATGTCCTCA
>CAUYQG010182156.1:0-20052 GCA_963574415.1 Tarsius wallacei
ATATATATTTCCCCATTTTAACATTTCTTTCTTGATTCAGAAAACTAAAGAAGATGATATTTAAATTTGGCTTGAATTAAATCTTACCACACAGGTAGCTGGGAATATGTTTTAGGTGCCTTATGATCATAATGAAGACATACTTGAAAAGTTTAATGCAATTTAATTGGGAGCCCAAACTATTTCTAAATCTAGAACTATAAGGAAAAAAATGCCATTTGTGACAAGATCTCATAGCACATGAGTTCTGCTTTTAGTTTTCTCCAAAAGGGAGTTAATAAGAGGCAATATGCCATTTATTGGTATTATTTACTCTCTGATTAATTACTTGGTTGACAAAATAAAGAATATTTTCTCTGATATAAGTCTCTGATGCTCAGTATGAGCTGTGAGGTATGAATGAAGAACACTCTCCCCATACTGAGTTCTACAAATTGGTCCCCTTGGGGTAGGGAAGGAGTCACTGTGCTCCCAGGAAATCCTGAAGAATAAAGGCTGCCATTTGATAAATCCACTGATACATTGAATACTGGAACATGCTTGTGTTGTCTTGACAGATTAATGTCAGAGTAAAACCATATCAGACCTAGGAGACCTACTCTGACAAATAACCTTCTAAGATGGCCATTCTATGCTTGACTCATTTCTTGGCTTCAGGAAAAATCTGAGCGATAAGTTGCTGACTTTAAAAAAGTTTTTTGGAGAAAAAAAAGTTCTTCCTTGCACTGCTGGAACTCATCTATTTTTCTTCAAACTGGAAATTTGCCAGTCTGTTCTGAAGTGGAGCAGGCTCTAAGCTTCAACTCAAACCCATAGATTAGTTTCTGTTTTGCTGGAGGCTCTTAATCTGTACCAGAAATTGCCTTTACCAAAAGTTGCAAAGTATAAGTGTATTGGCTCATGTCAAAACTGGAAAGAAAACGTAAAAATGGTCTTGGCAGCCCTAGAATTATGATTTTCAGAAATCTAGATGTGCTTTAGGAAATAGTAATGTAGGAAATGCTAAACTCATATCCCTACTAATTTTTCTCTTTCCATTTAATAACGGCTATCCTTTATTAGCAGTTACTATGTATCCAGACATAAAGCATCTTGTATTTTTTCAGTTAGTCTTCGCAGCAATCTTATGCGCTGGAACCTATTATTATACCTATTTAGAGACAGGACAACTGAGAATAAATATGTTATACAACTTGCCTAGGAGCAAAAGCTAATTTAAGGTAGAGCCAATAGATGGCAGAGTTTAGATCTGAAACCAGGGTAATCTGATATTAAGATCTGTGATCTTAGTGATTACCCTGCATTGTAATCTCAACCTGTATCCTCTCCAGTTATTGGTTATAGCCACAGGATGCCACTGCCTGTAATCTCCATTCTGTCCTGACTTAAGAAAACATATCATCAACCCTACTGAGTTTTGGAACTTGAATTTCTTCAAGGCTTGGAAGTCAGTTCTCCAGTCACATGTGATAGATCCACTGTTTGACTTTCCTTGGATACCCTTTAGTTCCCTTTTGTTATCAGCCAGATCTAGAATCTAATACACACCATGTGTCCATATTATCCTAAGACACATCAATTCCGGTGACTCTTTCTCTTCCAGTGTTGAACTGTTCTGGAGTTCTGCCTGAGTTTTTTCTCCTTATTTTATCTATTGCTCTAGTCAGCCCCGGTTTGAAGACTGAAATCTTTTTCTTCACTCCAGGCTGTTCACAAGGTTCTGCTTGGCTTTTGTATTTTCATTCTCTAAGATAGACTCTAATGTTCATATTTTGTGTTAGGTATCTTCCACATACATACAACTTGCAGTCTCTGTTGTTATGCTTGGATTGTATTCTTTGTTGTTGCTTGATTGAGTACTCTTGAACAAACATTTATTAAGCATTTTTTGAGGCAAGTTCTGTGTTAGGGCCATCAAATACACAAAGAGGTAAATTTCTGGTCACGTGTTCACAGTCCATTGACTCTGCCTTATATTAAGACTGAGCCAACTATTTCCTTTGGTCAGTTAGAATTATCCACTGAGTATTTCTTGGAGTCACTTTCCCCCAATGTCCCCCTGGTAGGAAAATCTCTGCTTTATCTGTTATAGTTCTATCTTCCAGTGAAAGTGAGCTGCCCTCAACATTTACTTGGAGACAGAGGGAGGCTATCTACAGAAAGGTGGCGTGAAGGAGGCAGATGCTTAGGACAATGTCAGCAAGAGACCCTGTGGTAGACATACAAGTGAAGGAGGAGTGAGATAGAGAGATTGAGAGAGACTGACAGAGAGAGGGAGATTGAGAGTGAACGACAGATTTGAGAAAGTGATGGAGAATAATGTGGTCTCTAACTGCTTACTTCTTGCTCTTCTTGAACTTATCTTTCTTAAGTTACCCTTATATGCTAGTACAACTTATTTCTGTGTTTTCATCCAGTTCATGCCAGAGTTTGTTACTCTCAGTAAAATGATTCTTAAGAGTACATATGCATCTGGTAAGTAATTGAAGCATTCTTTCCAATTACAACAATACCTGGCATATAGCAGATATTTGATGAGCAGATTAAATTTTCTACTTATATAGCAACAAATATTTATTGTATATTTGCTGCATTGTATGTATATATGTATATATAGTAAGTTTATACATATATGCTATGTGGGTGTGTGTATATTTATATATATACACAATATATGTGTGTATATATACGTGTGTATATATATGTGTGTGTGTGTGTGTATACACTACATTTTTAAAGAATCCCCTTAAAGACATTTAACTAGTAATATCACTATCTTATGTTCTTCCCATGCTGTAGAACCTACAAAAACTGCCAGTAATATGTCTTTGCATAGTGATTAAATGGGCTCTGGTGCCAGACTGACTGAAACGTTGTGAGGATTAAATTAGTTAATTTATGTGCAGAACTTGGAACCATTTCCTATTTCCCACATATAGCATATAATAAACATTCAGAATGATGACAGCTTATTGTTATACTATAATGCTTATACAATAATGTGATTATTATACAATGAATATTCAAAGCTAGTATTATTATTAGAAAGTTGATTTCATCTCTGGAGAACTTGATAAAAGCTTTTTTTAGCAGAATGAGTGACAAACCTGAAAGGGCAAATCCACCTTTTTAAGGACCCACGAACTTTTTATGCTCAGAAAATAAATTAGACATGATCAAATATAAAAGCGCTATGTAGAATGAAGATTTCTTCTACTCAAGAATCAAATCAGTGATGGAATATGGAATTGGAGAAGGTTAGACAAAACTGAAGCAAACATAGTATAGATATTCTTTGGCAACATACAAACACATTAACCAAGACCCTCTAAACCTTTTGAACTGTTTCTTATAAATTTGGGAAGGAATCCTTGGGAATTCCCTCTAGAAGAAGCATGAGAGCAGTGTGAGGTCATGGGCAACCAGTGCATCCAGAGACTTGAGAAATGCAAATCTGAGCACAAACATAATGTTTCCTTTAATATTATCTAGGATCTAGATGTGTGGTCTGTAGAAAGAAACAAGGATTCTAAGAGTGTATCCTTTTTATTATGCTGTACATTCATTCTGAATTTTTTCTCTTAATCATTACAGAACTTAAGATAACCATGTTAATATTATTTTATATGCTTCCTAGGGAGATAAAGAATTTCTTAGAATGAGTGGGGGTAAAGTTTTCTGTAAAAGATTAGATGGGCGGGAGGAGGGAAAAAAAGATTAGGCAGGAAATACTTTAGACTTTGTGGACGGGTGCTGTGTTACATACAGCTCCTCACCTTTTCATACCATTATAGTACAAAAAACAGTCATAGACAACACAAAAATAAACAAGCGTGACTTTCTAATAATAATAACAGCTTTGAATACTCATTATATAACAATCACACTATTATATACACATCATAGTAAAACAATAAACTGTAGCCATTCTGAATGCTTACTATATGTTTTATATTGAAAATGATTCCAAGCTTTGCACCTAAATTAACTGATTTAATCCTCACAACGTTTCAGTCAGTCTGGCACCAGAGCCTATTTAATCACTATGCAAAGACATATTACTGGCAGCTTTTTGGTTCTACAGCATGAGAAGAACATAAAATAGTGGTTTACTAGTTAAATCTTTAAGGGGATTCCCTAAAAATGTAAGAGATACATACACACACACACACACATATACAAATATATACGTATGCACATATATATTCTGTATATATAAATATACACACACATCCACATATGCATATATATGCATAAACTTACTACATATGAATATATACATACAATGTAGTAAATATACAATAAATGTTTGTTGCTATATAAGTAGAAAATTTAATCTGCTCATCAAATATCTGCTATATGCCAAATATTGTTATAGTTTGGAAAGAATGCTTCAATTACTTACCAGATGCATACGTACTCTTAAGAATCATTTTACTGAGAGTAACAAACTCTGGCATGAATTGGATGAAACCACAGAAATAAGTTGTACTAGCATATACAACTTATAGCAAATAAGGGTAACTTAAGGAAGATAAGTTCAAGAAGTGCAAGAAGCAAGCAGTTAGAGACCACATTAGTCTCCATCATTTTCTGTTTTCTTTTTTTTTTGAGATGGAGTCTCTGTCACCCAGACTGGAGTGCAGTGGCTGCTCCCGGCCACAGCAGCTTTGACCTTCTGGGCTCCGGCTATCCTTCTGCTTCAGTCTTCCAAGTAGCTGGAACCACAGGCGCGCGCTACCATGCCCGGCTAATTTTTTGATTTATTGTAGAGATGAGGTCTCGCCAAGTTGCCCAGGCAGGTCTCGAACCCACAGGCTCAGGCAATCCACTCACCTCAGCCTCCCAAAGTGCGGGATTACAGGCTGAGCTATCAAGCCCATCTTCCATCACTTTCTCAATCTCTGTCATTCTCTCTCAATCTCCTTTTCTCTGTCAGTCTCTCTTAATCTCTCTATCTCACTCCTCCTTCACATGTATGTCCACCACAGAGTTCCTTGCTGGCATTGTCCTAAGCATCTGCCTCCTTCGCTCTACCTTTCTGTAGACTGCCTCCTTCTGTCTCCAAGTAAATATTGAAGGCAGCTCACCTTCAGTCCCTATGACTCTAATTAGAACTTCTGACAAGCTCAGACACATTCCGGGAGCTATGGCCGTGGGCTAACTAGAATGTCTGGATCCACATAGATTTCCAGGAGAGGAATTCAGTGAGTTATTTGGAACCAGATGTCCTCTTCTGGCCCAATCAATAATGTCTGGCAGGGTTGGTGTGTGTTCAGTGGCCTAGTAAGGTAACAGAACTCCGAAGACTGTCTTGAATAGGGTATGGAAACTGATTAACAAGTTTGCTGTGTACAAAACATAGTGATTCTTTTTTCCTCCCTCTGACTGCCTAGCAGCAATAGCAATGTTCCCTAAAACCAGGTAATGATATTTTTAACTTCCCTCAAAGATTATGGGAAAATTCCTTACAATAGACAAAGAATACGTTACATGTGATAAAGGTGTCCCTTGACCTTCACTGCTTGGATGATGTAACTCTCTGGTATCTCTCCATATTCCTGTGTTTACTTGTAGTGCTAATAAAAGTTAAAGTTGTGACAAGAAATGTCATACTTTCTGGTACTCCCTGTAGTCTTATCAGTTGCAGACTTTGTCTTTCTCCCCAAAATTGCCAGCAGGTCTAGAGTCTACAAAGCTTAGCCAGAAAAGTAGAATGGGACCATTTTAAGTGATATGATCCAGAGATGCAGAAATCATAAAATTGAGCTACCCAAGGGAACCGGTTGGCATTGCCAAGCCAAAAACAAGAACAATTTGCCACTTCACTGGCAGCACTCCAGCTACCAATAATCTTTTCTCAAGATTCTCCATGGGTCAAATGCCAGATCTGAAAAATCACATAGCCACTACTGAAGAGATGCTATTAAAAAATGTGTTAGGAAATTCTCAAACAGCTAATTGAGTGGCTAGGGTCTTTCACTATTTGTGTTCCTTGTGTAACAAGTCTTTTTTTAAAATATGAAATGATCAGAGGAGATTACTATGCACACCTGTATGGAAACAAACTTAATAACCTAAATGAAATGGAGGACTTTCTGACATCACACAACCTTCCAGGTTGAAACAAGAAGACACTGAGACACTAAATAGACCTATAACAACCCAGGAAATTGACTCTGTCATACAAAAACTACCTATAAAAAAAAAAGCCCTGGACCGGATAGCTTTCCAGCAGAATTCTACAAAACGTACAAGGAGGAGCTGAAACCAATCCTACTGAAAGTATTGTAGGCAATTGAGAAAGATGGAATTCTCCCCAAATCATTTTGCAAAGCTAACATTACACTGATACCCAAACCGACAAAGAAAGAGAACTACAGGCCAATATTCCTTATGAACATAGATGCAAATATCCTCAACAAGATTCTAGCAAATCGGATCAAAAGACACATCTCAAAAATCATCCACCATGACCAAGTAGGCTTCATCCCCAGGATGCAGGGCTGGTTCAATTTTGCAAGAACATAAATGTCATTAAATACATCAACACATGTAAAAACAAGAACCACATGATTATCTCATTAGATGCAGAAAAAGCTTTTGACAAAATTCAGCATCCCTTCTTGATAAAAACCCTCCAATACTTATGCAGAAAAGACTTTTGATAAAATCCAGCATCCCTTATTGATAAAAACCCTCAAATACCTACGAATAGAAGGAACATACTTCAAAATAGTAAGTGCCATCTACGATAAACCCACCACTAACATATTGCTAAATGAACAGAAACTAGAGTCATTTCCCCTGAAAACTGGAAAGACAAGGATGTCCATTCTCACCCCTCTTGTTTAATATTGTGTTGGAATTCCTAGCTCAGGCAATTATACAGGAGAATGAAATCAGGGGTATCCAAATAGGAAAAGAAGAATTCAAGTTCTCTCTCTTTGCTGATGACATGATACTGTACCTTGAAAACCCAAGAGAATCTGTCAAAAACCTGCTTGCTCTGATAAAGGACTTTGGCAAAGTCTCAGGGCACAAAATAAATGTGCAAAAGACAGTTGCATTCCTATACACCAAAACAAGCAGGCAGAGACCCAAATAAAAAGCACAATCCCATTCACAATCGCCACAAAAAAAAAAAAAAGAAAAAATACCTCGGCATCTTCCTAATCAGAGAAGTGAAAGGCCTTTACAATGAAAACTACAAAACACTGCTCACAGAAATCCAAGAAGACACAAACAAATGGAAAAATATTTCATGCTCATGGATAGGAAGAATCAACATTGTTAAGATGTCCATCCTACCAAAGGCAACCTACAGATTCAATGCAATACCCATTGAGTTACCAACATCATTTTTCTCAGACCTAGAAATGACAATACAGAAATACATATGGAAATATAAACAACCATGAATAGCCAAAACAATCCTTAGCAAGAGAAACAAAGCAGGAGGTATCACACTTCCAGACTTCAAACTTTACTATAAGGCTATAATAATCAAAACAGCTTGGTATTGGTACAAGAACAGGCACATAGAAAAATGGAACAGGATAGAGATTCCAGAGACAAAGACTCAATTTCTCAACCAACTCAGCTTTGACAAAGCCTCCAACAACAACCACTGGGGAGAGGAGAACCTATTCAGTAAATGGTGCTGGGAAAACTGGCTGACCACATGCAGAAGATTGAAACAGGATCACTATCTATCACCATACACAAAAATTAACTCTAAATGGATCAGACCTAAATGTAAAACCTCAACCAAAAGAATCTGAGAAAGCACAGGAGACACCCTTATGGAAATTGGAACTGGGTACCAAATCTTAGAACCCTAAAGGCCAATACTTTAAGAAATAAAATAGACAAGTGGGACCTCATCAAATTAAGGAGCTCCTGCAAAGCAAAAGAAACCATCAAGAGAGAGGGATACAGCCCACAGAATGGGAAAAAATATTTGCCAACTGTTTATCTGACAAAGGCTTAACATCTAGGATCTACAAGGAACTCACATGCACTGAAAGGAAAAAAACAAACAGCTTCTTTAAAAAGTGGGCAAAAGACATGAATAGACACTTCTCCAAAGAAGATATATGGGCAGCCAACACTCATCCTCACTCATCATCAGAGAAATGCAAAGCAAAACCACATTGAGATACCACCAAACCCCAGTGAGAATGGCCATCATTAATAAAACAAACAACAACAGATGTTGATGAGGATGTGGAGAAAAAGGAACGCTTCTACACTGCTGGTGGGAATGCAAACTTGAATAACTTCTTTGGAAGACAGTGTGGCGATTTCTGAAAGAACTAGGAATTGATCTTCCATATGATCCAGCAATTCCCCTTTTGGGAATATACCCAGAGGAACTCAAATCATTCTACAAAAAAGATACCCCCAATGTATGTTGTTGCAGCTCTATTCACAATAGCAAAAACATGGAACCAACCATGTTGCCCATAGAAACTGAACTGGATAAAGAAAATGTGGTACATATACACAATGGAATATTATCCAGCCATAAAGATGGACTTCGCGGCAACTTGGATGCATTTGGAGTCAATCATACTCAGTAATCTATCACAGAAACAAAGAACAGAGTTCCTTATGTTCTCACTCATAAATGGACCTTGAATAATTATAATGCTATAAGAAAGTGATTGGCAGTAGTGGGAAACTGTCGGGGGAGGGAGGGATGAGATAGGCAGTTGAGCGAAACTGCTAGGGGAGGGAGGGGCATACCTTGTCAGCAAGGGTACTTGAGTGATCAAAGTTTGTATACCTAACCCTGATGTGTACCCCACGTCTTTATAATAAAAATTATTGTAAAAAAAGCTTTATTTCTCTTTACATTACTTTAACTTTCCCTGTTTATAATATAATAAAAAATATTTCTACTTTATCTATTTAGAACCACATTATTCAATATCAAAATTTTTGCTTTAGCCATCAACCATATTTGAAAAAACTCAAAAGGAGAAAGAAAGTTTACTGCATTTTCCATAATTATTTCTTACTGTGTTTTTATTCTTACCTAATGTTATAATGTTCTTTCCTTCATTGTTTTATTTCTACATACAAAAGTCCCTTTTTTGATTCTTTATAGTAGATCTGCTGATAACACTTTTTTGGATTTTTCTTCATCTGATTTTTTTTTTCTCAAAGAAGAATTCATATCTATTTCAATAAATAAAAGATTCAGGATCGAAAAGAACTTTCTTTCAGCACCTGAAAACTGCCATGCTCCTTCCTACTGGTCTCCGTGCATGTCTTCTGTTGAGAAAACTACTGTAATTCAAATATATTTTTCCCTATAATATGGTAGCACTTTTCTCTTGCTGCTTTCAATATTTTTTCTTAGTCCTAGGTGTTAAAAAGTGTAATCACGATGTATTTTGGCATAGATTTCTTTGTGTTTAACTTGTTTGCAGCTTCTTTATCTGTTTGAATTTGTAAGCTTATGTCCCTTAACAATTTTTTGGCAATTTTTAAAGTTCTCAGCCATTATGTCTTCAAGTAATTTTTTCAGCCTCAGCTTCTTTCTCTACTACTTTTGAAATTCTAATAACATGATTATTAGATCTTTTGTGATATCCCCCACAAATCTCTGGAGCTCTGTTCATTCATTTAGTTTAATCATTCTCTCTTGTTCATATTGTGTAATTTGTATTGTCCTCTTTTAATTCATTAATTATTTCCTTTGTCCATCCATTTATCATTGTGTTCATTCACTGAGCATTTTATCTTATTTTGGGTATTGCATACTATATTAGTTCCAACATTTTTATTTTATTTTCCTTTATTTTTTCTACCTCTTTGTAAAAATAGTCCATTTTTTTGATAGGTCTACATATATTTTTTTTCATTTTGTATTAAGTGTGCTCATAATTGTTCATGAAAGCATTTTTATCATCACTAGTTTGGAATGTGTGCTAGATAACTCTGGCATCTTTACCATCTCAGTGTTGGCATCTGTTGATTTTTTTTTTTTAAATTTAGTTTAAAATCTTTGTGGTTCTTGGCATGACAAATGATTTTCTATTAACTCATGGACATTTTCACATCATGTTGTGAGATTTTGGATATGACTTAAATCTTCTACTTTAATTGGCTTTCTTTGACTCTGCTCTGGCAGGGGAAGTGAGAGCTTCTCATTACTGATAGGCTGGGATGGAAGGATCAGCTCCTCAAATGGTCTCCAGTGATACTTTGATTGGGGTAGCCTTATTACCACTTGTTGCCAGGTTATTTTGAAAGTACTAGCTGTCCACTAGACTCCTCTGACATGCACGCCATAAAGGACAAGGAATGTCTTAATACTGCTAGATGGGGGTGGATGTCCAGTCTACCCATGTGGTTTCCCATGACTCTGCAGCATGATGGGAGAGAAGTCTTGTTATCAGCAGATAGTGATGAAAGTCCTGGCTCCCTATTTGGGCTTTCCTTTCAGCATCCCTTTGGTGGTATTGGGGAATCTCATTACAGCTTCATGAGGGTACGTTTCTAGTTTTAGTCTTTCCATTTACCTTTTTTCTGGGATGCGTGAATAGAGCATCACTGTTTTTCTGTGGTGTTTAGCTGGAGTAAAGTGGTTATTATTTTAAAGTTTTCTGTCTTTCTAGGCTGTTTTTATAATAATTTGGCTAGGGAGAAAAAGCTTTCATCAGGGCTTAAAAAAAATCTATGTGGCAATTTATATTTATAAAGATTCAAATATGATTCAATGAGGAAGAGGTAGTCTTTTAATGAAACAATACTAAAACAACCACATTTTTTAAATAACCATAATTGCCCCTGCCCCTTAAAATATAAGTTCTTTGAGAGCAGGGATCTTTTGTTTTTTTTTTTTCACTAATATATCCAAAGTACTTAGAAAATGTCTTGCATATATTAAGTTAGTAAGTTTTCAACACACAATTGCTGAGCATATAAAAAAAAATCACAAACTTAAATGTAGAATGTAAAACTATAAAACTTTTACAAAACTCAAAGTCTAAAACAGTATATTTGTAAATTTAGGTTAATTAACAGATTCTTAGATGCAACAGTTAAAGCATAATTCATAAGAGGAAAAAATGGACTTCATACACATTTAAGTTTAAAACTTTTCTCTTTAATCATATCAGTAAGGAATGAAAAGATGAGCTACAGATTAGAATATATTTGAAACCATATATGTAACAAATGACCTATATCCAGAATATATAAAAAACTTTCAGAACTAAAAAAGAAAACAAATAATCCAACAAATAAAAAAGTGAAAGATTTGCATAAGCATGTTTTCCAAAAATTTAGCAGTTGGCAAATATACACATGAAAGGATGCTCACAATGATTAGTCATTAGGAATATGCAAATTAAAATCATAATGCCAAATAAGCAAATAAACAAATAAAACTAACAGTAAAAATGATAAGATATAAATTAAGTTGAAACTTTATACATTGCTGGTAGAGACGGAAGATGGTAGGAAACTGTTGGCTGTTTCTAAATTGTTATACATACACTTACATATGAACCAGTAATCTCATTTCTAAGTATTTAATTAATAATATTCAGCAAAACAATTTTGTTCACAAACAGCCTGGATATGGATGTCTCTAATATTTTTTGTTTGTAATAACCTAAACATGGAAACACCCTAAATATTCTTCAATAGGTGAATGAATAAACACATTATGAAACACTCATACAGTGAAATACCTGTCAGCAATATAGCAAAATAAACTTGACATATACAACATAAATAAATCTCAGGTCCACAATGCTGTGTGAAAGAAGCCAGATTCAAAAGGTTACATATTGTATGGCTCAGTTTCTACGACATTCATCAAAAGACAAAAATATAGCACTGGAGAATAAATCAGTGGTTTGTAGTAAGTGTAACTTCAGAGAGGCAGTACAGAACTTTTATGGAGGGTGATGAAAAAAATGTTCTCTATCTTAATTTGACCAGTTATTTTATAATACAATGCCATCACAACTCACAAAAGTGTACAACAACAATAAGAGTGAATTATACTGAAGGGAAATAGTTATAGATAAAACAATGATACAGAAAGCCAAATATAACATTTTGGTCTTATATGAACTCAGTTGAATTGAATGACTATGCTATTAGTTAACTGCTTTTTTTTTTTTTAACAGAGAAACATATAATTTCATGAGTACAGGTGCATAATTTGTAATCATCAGCATAGGTACAAATATGTACTATATAATATCCACTCTGTGATGAATAATCTATAACTTAAATCTAAGAAGTAAAACACATCTATTAGAATGCTGTTTAAAATATTTTGTTTTTGAAAATTACAACTGACACAAATTTCATCCTTGCCCTTATATTCTCAGTATGGTAGCCATTATGATCCTTTGAAAATTTAAGTTCGGTTTTTTCACCCACTTACTCAAATTGTTGTAATGGCTCTTTACATCCTTTAAAGTAATGACAAAGGCCTTAAAATGTTTTCTAAAGATCCACATGATTTTACTACTTTATTTCCTGTTCCTCACTCCTCATTCCACTACAGCTACCATTAAGTCCTTTGAGAGTGTCACACATAACAGGCATGCTCCTGGCTCAGAGCCTTTGCACTGTCTGTTCCCCAAATCTGAAATAATCTTGTTTTCCTGATGGATATAGCTCCTTCAAATGTCACTTCCTTGGAGAAGTCTCATTTATAAGCGGACCTTGAACAATTATAATACTATAAGAAAGCATTTGGCAGTAATGGGAAACTGCCAGGGGAGGGGGATTGGCAGTTGAGGGAAACTGCTAGGGGAGGGAGGGGCATACCCCATCAACAAGGGTACCTGCATGATCAATGTTTGTATACCTAACCCTGAATTGTACCCCACATCTTTATAATAAAAATTTTTTTTAAATAGTAACATTGCTACAAACACAGCCGCCCATTTCCCCTAATCTACAAGTATTTTTTTACTTATCACTTACACTCTTACATAATGTATCATTTCTTTCTTCATTTATTCATTGGCTATTCCCCCACCCCTTAAAATGTAAGTTCTTTGAGAGCAGGACTCTTGTCCTTTGTGTTCTGTGATGTATTTAAATTACCTAGAAAGTGCTGTGCATATAGTAAGTTTTCAACAACAAATGTTGAGCATATAAAAGTTAGCAAATAGACACATTTGGTTGTAAAATTGCAGCACTTACCTCTCTAGGTATGTTTGTGTGGTTGAGAATTGCAGTTTTTAAAATAACAAACATGATTAAACATGTTTCAAAAATTTCAAGGACAAGTCCCTCCTTAATTAGTGATTTGCTACTGGTTTATAAGATTAGCATCATGTGACTTAAAAGTTCTTTCCAACTTGAAGGTAAAACAATAATAAATCTAGAACAGTGTTCCTGATGTGGGTTTGTGAATTCTGCCTATAAAGTTTTGATTTTAAGGAACACATTGAGCTTTGGAAAGCCGATATTCTTCTTGTTATGATTTTTACAAAAGCAAGACCATCTAGCTCCTATTTTAATACTAAGAAGTAAGTATAGCAGTAAAATAATTACAAAAATTTACCTGTGTTTGAGGTCCATGATGCCAGTAGTTAAAACTTTATTTACACATATCTGGGTCGATAATGTAAAACACTCTCCTTGTGGTTCTTCATACTGTCATGTCCAGAGAGAGGGAAATTCTCACTCCTGAATCTTATGATTTAAAGGATCCAAAGGATAACTGAGAAAACAAGCCAGACAAATCCTTTGCAGTGTGCAGTAAGAACTATGGTAGGGGAAAAAGAGCTGGAAGGCAATTACTTGTCCTGAGTTTCATCTATTGAAGCAATGGAAGTCCAAGAATAGGGAGAGCAGAGCGTTTACGTATTTGTAGAGAGTCAAGAAGAAAACAGTCATTGCCCACATTGCAATATGTCCCCAATGCTGAGAGCAGTGGAATGTTTCTCAATGATATTTCTTGTTCAGAAACACCTGTCGTAGGAGGTTCATTCAGCAAACTAATTTAGATTCAGGATGAATGCAAAGCTGCTGTCCCTCTCACTCATATGTTTGTTTGAGAGCCTGATAGCAAAATGAACATTTAAAATACTGAATAGTATTGTTCATTCAATATGTGGTTTTAGGAGTCTTGATAGAGTCTATGATTTTGTGGAAAGTATATTGATGTCAGATAACTTTAGGTTTAAATTATAAAGACAGCCAAAAGCAATGCTGGTATAAAAAGCTTATGCACTTGAGAATTTGGTAGATTTCCCACTTAATTTACCTGCTTAATATACACAGTTTTTAGAGTTTTGAATTTTATTTGTTATTTTGTATTTTGCAAGCTCATGTGTGTATGGTAAACAAAGTCAGTATTTGCTGATGTGCAAAAGTTTGATTATGAAGTTTGTGTATGTGTGTGTGTGTGTGTGTGTGTGTGTGTGTGTCCATATACCTGCTAATTCAGTTTTAGTTTAAGTTACACCTTGCATGATTTGCTAAAGTAGAAAAAGGAATACTACAATAGGATGAGAAGATAAGGATTTAGAACCCTGAATTTAGGTAAAAGGAAAGCAAAATGGTTTACAGCCAAATATTTTCTGTCCACAGGTAATTCTGTTGTCACAGTTAACAGAGTTTACAATGTAGACAGTTGATTCATACAGAAGAAATTGTTCTTGGTATTAAAATTGACACAACTCCTGCTAAGCCACTGCAACCGTGAATTGAAAGGGCAGTCGATCTACTATTTTGTGAAAAATCATATTGTGTTTTTGCAAGAATCTAATAGAGAAGAGATAACTTGCAAATGGTTCCCTTTTGACAACATCATCACCTTGGATATTACAACAACACTGAAATGAATAGAATGTGTCTCCATATGTGTTAATTAGATTTGTTACCACACACTGTTCATCTTACAGGGGTGCAGTGTCTATCAGGAATATCAACTCTCAATATTTGATATGTTGTTTTTGTGCTTTAATCTAGCACTTTGACCTTACTATGCATCAAATAATGCTCTCTTCTTTGCTTTATATCTGTTATTGTAGATTTTGACCGAAAGAAATGATTCTAGAAATGTGAGATGAGAAATGTGAGCATATGTATTTTTATTTTTAATTTTTTCACCACTTCTTTCTCTAACAAGGAAAGGAAATCAAGAGCAAAACAGTTCACTTGAAAAGCTTTCATATTCATCTGTTGGTATGGCATAGTCATGGAAATTCTCATAATTTTAAAAAATAAAGTAGATCCATTATTGTCAAAGTAGCAAAAATGATAAATCTTGGTTGTTACTTAATTGTATGAATTAACTAGATAAATCAATAGATAGATGCAGACAATCCATCTTTTTCAGTTTTGGTTAAATATAAATACCTTTTATAAGGGAAGGAGAAAGTTTTAAAAATACAGTTGATTCTTTATTAAATTAATGATGACATTGTGACTTGGATTTTTTCAAAAGCAGAGTCTTAAAAAAGAATTGCATGCTGATAGTTCATTTGAGAAGTGTTTGCAAGTAGCAAAATAATGGAAGAGAGAGGAAAAGAAAAGTTAGAAAAAGCTTTAAGAGGCTTTAAGGAGTTGCTGTCATGGGCTCTCCTAAGATAAATACAGACTCTCAGTATTATTCCTCTCAAAAACAAAAGCAGGAACCTTGGTCCACCAGCCCCTGTTTCCAATATATTCTGTTCTGTCCCTGCTCCTCTTAAGGTTTCTGTACTTCCAAATTGTGTTTGTGTGTTATTGAGAAAAATCACAGGCAAAAACCAAAACAAGACACAGCACAAGACTGAGACAACACACGTGGCACAGCCTGGAAAGTCATGCTGTATAATTGTAGATAAATGAGAAACAGAGTAAAAAGTTTTGGTATGTTCCATACAATACAGTCTGTAGAATGATCTATACCTTGGGCCACTTCTTTGAGTTCTACATTTGGGTTAGGATATTTTGCTACAATAGCTTTTAAGGAAGTAATAAAAGTTGAAAAAATACTTGGATCGCATTGTTTCTTTGCATTATGAAGTAGTTTTGTTTGGTGTTTGGTTTGTTTAAATGATATTAGTAACAATAGTTAAAATAGCATTTTAGTCTTACACTATCTGTTTTTCTTAATATTATTTCCCCCATTCCACCAAAATAGATAAAAATAGATTAACTCATCTATTAAATTTTGTCACTAAAACAATAAATCTTTTTCAGGTGAAAACATTTAGTAGTGTAGGAAGTAAACTAAATTTGGTCTACACAGAGTTTATGCTTAAAGTATGCTTTAAGCCAGTCAGAGTGGCTCACATCTGTAATTTTAAGAGGCCGAGGCAGGAATATTGCTTGAGCCCAGGAGTTTGAGATTACAGTGAGCCATTATTGTGCCACTGCACTGCAGTCTGGGTGATAGAGTGAGAAAGAGAGTTAGTAAAAAGTAACTTTTACCAGATTACTCAGTTCTTTCCAAGACTGCTAGATTTTAATCAAAATTTCTTTATTATTATTTTATTGTAAGAGAATCACTGTTGTATAGTTAACCACAAACTGAGGGACATATGACTGATTCTGCTCAATTGAAGTTGAACAAAATTGTCGGAGCCACTTCCAGTCCAGGGCTCTAAATAGAGCCCACGTGTCTTTCCCAGGCACTCTCTTTCTCCTTCCTGGCAGCTGTAACCTAGATGAAGAACATACGGGATGGAGAAACCGTATCATACACGGAGCTGAAGACCTTTATTTATTTATTTTTATATTTACAGATTGATTATAAAAAATATTACAAATGCACATCAACTGTCATATTGAAGACATGCATAGGGCAACTCTTGGCGGAACCTTTAAAAAACTTACAGAGCAGAGCTTTCTCACTGACCTAGGTAGCTTTCCTTGGAATTGGTACATAAGAAATAAATGAACTTTGTATTTTCCAGACTACATTTTTTCCCCCAGGTGACTTAGGTTTTTTTAAAAAATCGTTTCAGTACACTGATTTAAAAAAAAATAATAATAAAAATAAAAATGGAGACTGTCATCAATACATGTTTAGTTCTTAGCACTTGGGTACACATTTTCTATTTATTTTCTCAGTTAATCCTCAGAAATAATCAATAAAATTTATATCATCTTTATTTGATAAATGTGGGAATTGAGTGTTGAAAAATATGCATTTTAAAACGATAATTACTTTGTCTTACATATCTATTGATGATTTTCTTTTATTTTTTCATAATGTGTAATGAATAAAAGCATAATGATTCATGGCATGTGTGATTGTCCTATAATAAATGAATTACAAATACATTCACATGTAGATGTACCATATCTTAATGTAAATTTACAGAGGAAGACACAAAAATTATTATATTTAGCATAACTACTGTCAAAGCATAAATTAAATTCCCTACTTTGTGATTATGTTTAGAAAGATTTCTATTTGCTTGATGACCATTGGAAATTTCAATAGAAAGGAATTTTGAATTGTAATCTCTAAACTTCATCCCAGGCAAATAAAAACTATTACAGATATTTTAGTAGATTTTGCAAAAAAGACCTGGAAAAGTAGAAACAGAAACAATGAAAGAAAAAATATACATGGTCATTTGAAAATTATTCACAATATATTCAACACCTACACTTCGATCAGAGCTCTACTTTATGATAGACCATAGTGCTTAAAACATGTTGGGGTTTTTTTACACTTAAGAAAATATAGAAAAGTGTACTTTTTGTATTGAGAAGTATAGTCAATGTAATACAATGAAATCAAGTTTCTTCTTTTTATAATGAATACAAGGAAAATAAAAATTGAAGAAATATATTTTTGTGAGGGAGGACAGTCACATTAGTGATATTCTTTCTTGAAACTTTTATACACATTTGTGTCAAGTGATTTTTTTTAATTTTAAAATATATTTTGAGTCTTTTTTTTTAGTGAGAAAGCAGGATTTACTGAGAGGACAGAGAAGCTCCCACAGTGGGAGGGGACCTCAAGGGGTTGCCTTATTTTGAGTCTTTTAAATATGTGCATATGTGAACAACTCACATCATTCTCAAGTACAACACATATTCTATTTGTGATGAGTTATATTTTTATAAATTATTAAACTTACTAGCATTTTAATAATATTATCCAAGAATTTGCAACCACAAATAACTCTGCAATAACTCATGTGTGTGTGTATGTGTGTGTGTGTGTGTGTGCACATCAGTACATATCAGTATATCTAAACAACTAGTGATTGCTTTAAATTTTGGTGAATGATGTAAAACCTATATTAAAAGAAAAACACAAACTTTGGTGTGATGAAATATATATACATCATGATCATTTATTTATGGAAAAAAGTTTGAGAAAAAGGATAAGATCAAATAAGTACTAATGTACTTATAATGAGTATAATTGATGGCATTGAACTTCAGCTGTACCACAAAATTTAAGTTTAAAATGACCTCTCGAATATGTATAGACAATTCAGCTAAAAAGTTGAAAGTAAAATATGTAGTGTAATTTATTTTTTAATTAAAGAAAGGAAACTACAACCACCAAAATGTAGGAAATGATGTGTATAAACCAAGCAAAAAAATAACGATAAAAAGATAAAACAAAAATATAAAATTTATTCAAACCCATCAGAAATCAGTATGAACATGAATGAGTTAAAACTACTAATGAAAAGTCACTGTCTTCATATTGGAATTTCACTTTATCTCCTCACTGTATGTCTTTGACATAAAACTAAATGATACAACACATTTAAAAGTGAACAGAATAGACATATATACCAAATACATCTTACCAAAATTAAAGTTAATAAATTATTCACATTAAAAAAACTAATGAAGATTTCCAGGTGTATATCATTGAAAGAAAAAAAATATTTTTTATACTTATGAAAGTCATTTTTCCACGTAAATTGTGAACTTTATTCCTGTGTCATTTTGATGGGAACGTACATTAATGTTTAATAAAACACTGGGTATATTGTGCATTTTCTCTATTTTCCTTGTTCTCAGCCAAAGAAACAGCTATTTCTTTAATTATCAATTATATTCAATTTCATTATATTGCAGAGTACTTTGTAAAACCAAGATCTGGGTGCTGTGTCCACATATTGGTCCTGAGTGGTCATTGTTTGTAGATTATTTCAGTATAAAAATATACTGGAAATCCTGAAATATAAACCAAAAGATGTACTGAAATATATGTTCAGTATATTTAAAATACATATTTTAAATTATAGCTTATTATTCATATTTTTAATTTATATTTAACCATAAAATTTATATTAACTTATTTTAACACTTCTGTACTATAGAAACTACTTCCCCATGGCCTTAATGCATTGATTTATTTTGCATATTGTCTCCATTTATATATACATACAGAATAATTTTTAAAATAAATTTATAAATACTCAATATGGTTCAAAATAGATATTTAAAATGGTCTAAAATTACGTCAGCACTAATACTAACAATAAACCAACTGAATAAAGTCTAAAGTACCTTGGTAATTTATTTTATTCTTAAATATTTACTATTATATCTATATAGTCAGAGATCTGTGTTAGTTACTTGAAATATTGTTTATGTTTGTATTATCGATTTAGCATAGACTTAGATTTACTTTTAAATGTTTATGCTTAATTTTACTTTTTTTTCACTTTTTATGATACTTTTCTATCCTCATGAATTTTCTTTGAAAATATAAAACATATATATGGTTTCAAGCTAAAACTAAATACATGTATTTGCCTTTCTGTATTGTTCTACTTTTTATTTAAAAATTTAGTAACTTATATCTCATTCTTAAGTTCTTTGGAATTAAATAAACATGCCACATAATCTTCTTATTCTTCCTCTTACAGAAAAGATAGCATACTTTATTAGCTGACTCCCCATTCCTTATTTCTTTTCACAATAGAGTCTTACTTTATTGTGTAGATAAGGGTTCCTCAATTTCCACTCTAATGGCAGGGTCTCTCTTTTATTCTCAATCTTCCTACAAAAATGCACAGAATATCTATGACATATAAATTCAGTTATTGTTAAATACACATTTAGCATATAAATTCAGTTACTGTT
>CAUYQG010182158.1:0-25790 GCA_963574415.1 Tarsius wallacei
GTGGGACCTCATCAAACTAACAAGCTTCTGCAAAGCCAAAGAAACCATCAAGAGAGCAGGGAGACAGCCTACAGATTGGGAAAAAGTTTTTGCCAACTCCAGGTCTGACAAAGGCTTAACATCGTGGATCTACAAGGAACTTATCTACATCTTATATGATGGAGTCAAGATTTGAATACAGATCTCCTAAATCCAAACCACTATTTTTCCACTTTGGAATACTGAAATGGAACCACTCAGAACAGATCTAAATACCATTTGAAACAGACGTGTTTCCTTTCTATGGCTAGACTTAGTAAATTTCAGCTAAAAAAAATTCCTATGTCCTGCCCCTATGGGTGGGTCACTGGCCCGCCAAGCACAAAGACGAACTCATGGCAGGTAGTCACCACCTTACATATTATCTACAATTTCAAATATCATGCCCAGTCTAAAAAGAGGGGAAGATCCAGCCAAAGCTTAATAACAGATAAAATGTTAATTGACCCATGCAAAACTTAAAATGCATAGAGAAATTACAGAAGTGTAAAAAAAGTATTGCATTGCTTGTCTTATACTCCGCATGGTCCCCTCAGCAAGATATATCATCCCAACATGAGTCCCATGCAAAGGTATTCCAATTAGTAAGAGACCTTAGGCATCTCGACATGTAAAATAGCATTCAAAAGAATTGTGATTATAGAAAATGCCATATTTCCCCCCAAAAAAGAGACAGAAAGAAAAACTCTGATTTGTAGCTCTTGCTTAATTGCTCTCATAGACTAATCAGGAAAGAGAAGGATGCTATCTTCTCTCTCTCACCTTTTGATCTGTTCCCTACCAGGATTTGTTTCATTTTCTCAAAATCACAAAAAGAATAAAACACAGTGATCAAGGATGAAGTCAACTCCTTTGCAGTCATCCCTGACTTGACACACTTTTTACTGTTAAGACAAATCATATCAGATTTCTATGTAGTAAACCACAAGGTTACTCTGGCTAATTGTTACAGAATTTCTTAGCAAAATGCCCCTTTTTTAGGTTAAGTAATATTTTTCTTAAATGCATTACAACAGCTATGTTATCTGATAGCAACTAGAATTCTAGTTTGCACGAAGATATTATGACCTCTCCATAAACACACACAAGGAATCTTGGGGTTGACATAGCTAGTTCAGAGCAAATGAGGAATCTATTTCTGAGACAGTTTTTATGCCATACAAAACATTACTTCATATCTTAGGAGGCTTTAAGTAGATCATCTGAAGTATTATGAATATCAATACTATGAGTTTTCAAGTTTGCACACAAATTGTATAATCACTCAAGCCACAGCAGGGGTTACTAAGAAGACAAATATGACAGGATTTATCACATTGCTCCTTATCTATAAACAAAGAACTTGTATCTTTCCGCTCTATGGTATTTTCTTAAAGGTCACTCAGTACTAACCAGAGAAACTGAAAAATAAGAGTTTCAGAATCAGGATTAGCATTTGGGATGTTGCCAGGCATTTTAAGATGTAAAGGAAGTAATCTTTAGTCCTCATCTGGACACATGGAGGAATAGGGGACTTGACCAATGCTTATGTTTATCTTAGTCCAGAAAATATGCTATATTTTACTTATTTCTTCTAATATCCGAGAATTGTCACTTGTAATTTTCCAACAGATATTAATCAATAAGGAGTGCTTTATCTGTGAAATTATAGAATTTTTTTATAACTTGAATGGACCTTAGTGATTAGTGATCTATATGTGATGAACTAAGTACAAGAAAGGCTGAATATGATTGATTCTGCCATTCCTTGAGCAAATATATTATTTTCCTAATCTTCCTGACAGCCTATTAAATATGTCTTCCAGAAAGAAAAATGAACAATGAATCATGAGCATGGTCAATAATCGTTTACTAACTTATTGAACTTGAATAAGAGGACTTAAGAATTACTTTTCTTATTACTGCTATCGGTTAGACATTCCATTTGATAAAAGAGAAAGTATATTTTATGTTATTTGTCCACAATTCTCCACACCAGTACAGCTATCCAAGTCAAATTAGTTGCCCGATTAGAATGAGAAGAGACAGATGTGTTTGAAATAGCCCCCGAGTATATTACAGCACATGTACATTTTTCTTCCTTGATTTCACATTCCTGTTTGTAAATTGGAAACTGCCAGAGGTCACATCAAGATTTTAGAATTCTCTCATCATTTCACAGCACAGCTCCAATTCATAATAGCCAACGTGGACAATTTTTTCCATTCCCAAGTTCAGTCAGAACACTATTATCTTAAAGAAATAAAACATAAAACATGTCCTGTCAGGATGGCTCTCTGTTTCCTCATCTTTCCCTTCAAAGAAAGTTTCTCCCTTCCTCTTAATTTCTTCCATTCACCTGTCCTATAACACGTATTCCTTCCCATTTTCAATGATAATTTAATCCCACGGGCCTCTCCCTAGCTTCTTCAATTAACCTCTCCATATTGGCTCTTAGTTTTCCATCTCCACAAAGGCTCAGGTTACTCTTGTTTTAAATAAACTTCTACCAATTATGCTCAGTTAATTTAGCACTAACCTCTGTCTAGTAATTCTAAATGACACTTTCTGACTGATCTTGATCTATTTCTTTCTTGAGATTCTTTTCTGCCTCGATTTTAGTGATGATGAACAGTCTTACATTCTTGTCCTACTTTTCTCTCTTGGATTGACTTTTCTGGCTCTTACACTCCTCAGTGGTGTTTGTCAGGACTCTGCCCTTAGTTGTCTATTAGTCGATCTTTCTTTTGAGTTGATCAAACATTTGAATCACTACCATCAACTGTATCTTCTGTATGTATGATTCCTGTGTTAGTCATAAAAGGCCACGCACTAAATGTTCGGATTGCTCATACTGTAATCCCACCCAGGTGTTCCTTGTGTGTCTTCTCTCTGGGACAGCTCTCTTGCAACTGGCTCATTCTATTCCATCCATGAGGACCTCAGGACTCTTCACTTGATCCTCTGTGCTCTAGTTAATAGATAAGAGAGAGAGAGAAAACAAAGAATTATGCAAGAATTTTGTGTTTCCTTTTGTTTTTACTTTTGTTTTTTGAACCCAGCCTGAGTAACATATATGAAATGTTTGCATGATGAGAGGCCTAGTGCAGGAGTTAAGAACACAACCTATGTAGCTAGGTGACCTGAGTTTGAATTCATTTTGAAATTGGGCAAGTAACTTAACCTTTCCGGGTTTCCATTTTGCATCTACAAAATGAGACTAACAATGTCATTGAGCTCACAGTGTTGTTATGGTGATAAGTTAACAGTTCTTTAGTGCTTAGGACAATGCCTTATTCATATAAAATCCTGTCTAAGTCTCTTAAATAGATAAGTGCTAAGAAAAAAAAAAGCAGGGAGAAGGAAAAATGGGAGGTTTTAGAATTTTCGAAAGGTAGCCAGGTAATGCCTCACTGGGAAGACAACATTTGGGCAGTAAGTCATTTTGATTTGTTAAGGGAAGAACATTCAAGGCAAAGGAAATTGTAAGTATAAAAGCTTTGAGGCAGGAGTTTTGCCTAGCATGTTTAAAGAACTCTGAGGCCAGTGTGGCTAGGTTAAATAAGGCATACTGAGGGTGAGAGTCAAATTAGACAAAACCAGAAGGGGATGGGAAGGGTAGAGAAAAATGCTATCAGACAGTTTGAGGCACAGGAGTATTAGAGTTTCTGATCGTCATTTATACAGGTTCATTCTAGCTGCAAGATGGAAGATACTTTGAAATGAGGCAAGAAGCCATTTATGAACCCATTGCAACATATTAGATGAAAGATGTTGGGAACGTTGATCCGAAAAGAGAGTTGGGATGGTAGGAAGTGGCCGGTTTTGAAATATATTTTATAAGTAGAGCTAAAGTTTTGCTATCAGATTAGAAATGGGGTGTGGGAAAAAGAAGTGAATCAAGGATTATTTAACAACATTGGCCTAAGCCACTGAAAGAATAGATTATAATTCACTGAACTGAGAATGATTTCAGGAGGAGTAGACTGTCTTCCTATGAATTTACTCAGTCCAATAATCAGAAATCCAGATCCAAAGCAAGTTTTTGTTTTGTTTTGTTTTTTCCGGATTTTATGCCACCATTTATTTCACCACAAATTTGGAAATTATGTGACACTTTTCCTAGAACGTTATCTCCTGCCCCACACCTCCTATGGAGACTGGATTTTCCGTGATGGTACCACTCCACAGAAACTCGTGCATGTGGAGAAAGCTTATGGTCTCGGACTCACCTTGATCAATTGTTCAGGCTTGCTTCATTTATTTGACTATTCTCTGACACCTCTGGGACAATCACTTCGACCATACAGTTGTCATCAAAATCTTAAATTCTCTCCTCTCCTGTGTTGATCTGTCATAATCGCATCTACCATGAGCCTGTCGATTAGACTCATAATGAAGACAGTTTCCAGGCTCCACTAAACCTTCAATGGCATTCAGAAATCATTTCATTAAGTATCATTCAACAACTTTTCCCATAGTCCACAGTGGCTCCTCAAATCCCTCAGGTCCCAATTTATACATCTCCCTCCCATTGTAAAACTACCTGGTTCACTCATCACACACTTGCGGAGACCCCACGACGTGCTGGATCCTATGCCTGGCACCAGTTATACAAAGATCCTCATCTTGAAGGATCTCATAGTCCCATAAAAGGATAAAAAGTAGGATAAAAAAATGAAAAAGAAATAATAAAGCACAGAATTTTAGAGACAGAATCAAACAATTGGAAAAAAACCACCCAGCTTCTAATATAATTAGGTTTATGTTTCAATAGAAGTACTAAGCCAATTAAGTAAGCACAGAAGAATAAACAAAAAGAATCAGACAAAAGAGTCTAAGACATCTGACAGATGTGTGGTATTTGATTGGGGAGTTAAAAAATAACCAGAAGTTTTCCAAGTTCCATAAGAAGAGATTGGACGGAAGCAGAGGGAATTTCTAGAGCAAGAAAAGGAGGCATAAAATCACAGCTTTCTCATGTAATAACTATCAAATCCAACGCTTCTGAAGGCTATGGTACAAATAAGGAGTTTGGGCTGGGTGCAGTGGCTCATGCCTATAATCCTAGCACTTTAGGAGGCCGAGGCGAGAGGATTGCCTGAGTCCACGGGTTCGAGACAAGCCTGATCAACTTGGCGAGACCTCATGTCTACAATAAATAAAAAATTAGCTGGGCATGGTGGTGAGTGCTTGTATTTCCAGCTACTCAGGAGGCTGAGGTGGAAGGATCACCTGAGCCCAGCAGATCAAGGCTGCGGTGGCCGTGAGCATGCCACTGCATTCCAGCCTGGATGACAGAGTGAGACTCCAATTAAAAAATAAAATAAAATAAAAAGAGTTTGGACCTCTTCTTTTTATTTATTTATTTTTCTTTTAAAGATGTGGGATATAACTCAGGGTTAGGTACACAAATGTTCATTATGCAGGTACCCTTGTGGATGAGGTAAGCCCCTCCCTTCCCTGGCAGTTTCCCCCAACTACCAACCCCATACCCCCTCGCCCGGCAGTTTCCCACTACTGCCAATCCCTTTCTTATAGTATTACAATCATTGTTCAAGGTCCACTTATGAGTGAGAAACATGAGAACCACGAAAAGTTTTCAAGGAGAAGGAGAGGAGAAATGCATGTGTCAATTTAAAAAATACTATGGGAGTTACGTGGCATACAGATTGGAGGAAGGCAGAGACACAATGAAGGTAAGTTGGAACTATGGCAAGTATCTAGAAAAGAAATGATAAGGATCTCAACTAGAGCAATGTTGTCAGGAAAGCAGAGAAAAGGTGGGCTTGGTAAGATCTTATGAACAGAGAATTGAAAAAATTTTCTGAAGAGCTGTATTTAGGGATGTAAAAGGGAGGAGAGGTAAGCTTGACCTTAATACCTTTTTTAGGCTGGGTAATTGTGTGTACCACGGTGTATTCATTAAGATGATGAAGACAGGAAACTTCAAATAGAAGCACCAGGCAAGCAACAAACAGGCTGAATCTGAGATGCCTGTGAAACATCTGAGGGCCTATGTGCAATAGACATTTGAAAATTCAGATCTGGACCTTCCGAGAGATATTGGGGTTGGAAATATTTATTTAGAGGTCATCAGGGTGTAGGTGGAAGTTACAGTTGGAACAGTGGACTAAATCCTCTGAGAGAGTGTCAAGTAAAAAAAAAGAACATTCTGGGAAAGAATCGTAAAAAAAGATATATACTCTGAAGACTGTTAGGGCTGAACCCAGAATATAGTCTCTTTACCATCTGTACTTGCCACCTATTTCCTCAATCTTATTAACCAATAAAAACTGACAAGGCTTAGCTCCTAAACTTAAATCTTAAAAAGTACTACTCCCTAGCTCACTTCTCATTTTTTCCTTTTTCATAATTTATATTTTCAAAGAGTGTCAAATGATTTCTTCAAGTTTCTCTTCTGTCATTGCTGGCAGGAATGTCCAAGGGGCTGCATATTTGAGAATTCTTTCATCATTTGCTCATAGTAATCTGAAGATTCCATGATTTTATTTCATTTTTGCCCATTTCATTTTTCTGATGAATACAGTACTTTATTCTCAGAAGTCAGCTCTGGCATGTGGTGCCTATTACAGGGCTCATACACAAGTGGTTCTTTCACATTTCAGTCTGTTGAAAACTCCATGTTACTCCCAACATCCCCTTCAGACACTCAGTAACTTGGGCAGTTTTCTTATCATAAAATTTCTGAATAAATCCACCGATGTCACAGGGTGCATAATCACAAAAACCTTTTTTTTTTTCCAGCAACATACACAAAGCTTATACCCTTGAATAAAGCGCACAGATACCCTCGATCCAGTATGGCTTGATTTCAGCAATCAGTTGTGAGCTGAAGCCAAGAGGCACAATAACCACTCATTGTAGCCTTCAATTGGGGTGTCTCTAAACTTTCATTTGAGCACAGGCAGGTGAGAAACCACCCGTATTAACGGATTAGATAGTTCATTGATCTATATTATTCTTGAAAGCGGCCAGAGGAAAAAGGAAAGTAAGAATACTCATTCTGCACCCCACTTATATGTTAAGCTCTCCCTATGTGCTTTTTAACGGACACCATCAGCACTTAATATATAGATAACTCATTATAACATGGAAAGTGTTATCGTGTTAAAATTTTTATAATTTCTCTTCATGAATGCTTTATGTATTACATTTAAAGCACCCGGTAAAATACAGCCCCAGGATTTCTGCACCTCACAAACTTTGTAGAAATGTCTTGACCAGTGACTAAAATGCCAGCCTACTTGAGATTGAATATAATAACTACTGAAGAAGAAGAAAATAAAGTTACTCTTTCATGTACGCATTTTCACGTCAGGGATTTTAAGCTCTACACATATCTTAAGACTATCAGAAATACTCTTTACATCTGAAATAAGTTCTGAGTTGTTTTTGCCCGGGAGTGGGGAGAGTGAGTTGGGGTCTCACTCTGTCATCCAGACTGGAATGCAGTGGTATAATGGCTCACCATAGCTTCAAACTCCTGGGCTCAAGCATTCCTCCCATCTCAGCCACCTAAGTAGCTGGAATGACAGGTATGTGCCACCACACCCAGTTGATTTTTTGATTTTTTGTAGAGAGGTGGTCTTGCTCTGTTTCCCAGACTGGTCTCAAAAACCCCAGGGCTTAAGCAATCCTCCCACCTTGGCCTCCCAAAGCGCCGGGATTACAGGTGTGAACTACCACACCCAGCCAGGTTCTGAGTTTTTATCCATCCTCAGTTTAAATAATCTTCTATCAGTGACAGAGTTTGCAACTCCCCTTTTCCCTACCAATGGGTCATAAATACTGAACCACTCTGCCCATAGCGTAGACTTGAGGGTATGCATTTACCTTTTGCCATACAGAAAATGGAATAGGATAGCGATTCCAGAAGCAAAATCTCAATTTCTCATCCAACTTATCTTTGACAAAGCCTCTACCACCAACCACTGGGGAGAAGAGAATCTATTCAGTAAACTGTGCTGGAAAAAGTGGCTGATCACATGCAGAAGATTGAAGCAGGACCCCTACCTATCCTCATACACAAAAATCAACTCTAAATGGATCAGAGACCTACACATAAAAACCTCAGACTATAAGAACCTTAGAAAATGCAGAACACACCCTTATGGAAATTGGAACTGGCAACCAATTCCTGATCAAAACCCCTAGTGCCCATGCCATAAGAAGTAAGACAGACAAGTGGGCCCTCATCAAACTTACAAGCTTCTGCAAAGCAAAAAGAAACCATCAAGAGAGTGGGGAGACAGCCACAGAATGGAAAAAAATATTTGCCAGCTGTATATCCATAGGCCTAACTTCCAGGATCTACAAGGAACTTAAACATGCTGAAAGAAAAAGACCAAACAGCCCTATTAAAAAGTGGGCAGAAGATATGAATAGACATTTTTCAAGAGAAGACATATGAGCAGTCAACAGATACATGACAAAATGCTCAGTCTCTCTAATCATCAAAGGAATGCAAATCAAAACCACACCGAGATACCACCTAACTCCAGTCAGGATGGCCATCATTAACAACTCAAAAAACAACAGATGCTGGAGAGGATGCGTAGAAAACGGAATGCTTCTACAATGTTGGTGGGAGTGTTAACTAGTACAATCTCCGTGGAAAACCATGTGGAGATTTCTAAAAGATCTAAAAATCAACCTTCCATATGATCCAATCCTCCTTCTGGGAATATACCCGGAGGAACTCAAATCATTCTACAACAAAGATGCCTGCACATGCATGTTTATTGCGGCATTATTCACAATAGCAAAAACACGGAACCAACCATGCTGCCCATTGAAAGCAGAGTGGATTAAAAAAATATGATACATAAACGTGATGGAATATTACACAGCCATAAAGAAGGACAAAATAATGGACTTCACAGCAACTTGGATGCATTTACAGTCTATCATACTCAGTGACCTATCACAGAAACAAAGAACTGAGTACCACATGTTCTCTCTCATAAGTGGACCCTAAACATTTATCATAATACTACGTGAAAGGGATTGGCAGTAGCAGATTGCTATGGGGGGCAGGGGGAGGATTGCACTAATAAGAGTACCTGATCCCAAACCACGTGAAGTGAGGACCAATGGGAGGCCTAAACTTCACCTGTACAATGACCGCTTATGTACCTAACCCTGAATTGTACCCCACATTTTTAAAATTAAAAAAAAGAAAAGAAAAAGAAAATGGTCCATAGATTCTTATTCTTTGCCTTTTCCACTATCAACTGTTTTTAATCTCCAATGGTACTCTCTGGTCTTCTTTTATGATTCAAACTTTTAAGTGCTTTATGAAAATTCTCTTACAGTTTTCATCAATTACACTCTATAATTTTTTTTCATCTACCTTACTTAAAAATAATCCTTCAGGTTAATGAAGCAAAATTATTTATGACGGAGGTCTGTACTCCCTTTCTTGTGGATGACCACACACAACTACACCAGATAGCCAAAGGCTTCCACTGTGGTACTGAAGTTTTGCTAACACATCTGTGTGGGTTGGAGAGAACCATAATTGGGTTGAGTATGGTGGAAAATGGACTCTACGAAGGCTCAAAGCTACTCCGAGCCTATTTTCAGGATCAGTGGCTTCTATATCATGTGACATGAAATTCTTTCCTGCCAGGATGCTGCCTTCCTTTCCAGGAGATACTGTTTCTCCACCCACACTGAAGGATAACATCCCCTTTCTTCATCGACAGCTGTGGGTCTTTCAGTGCTTGTGCCGGATGTCATAGGCCTTTACCACATGCCTCCCGCTCTTCCTGCAGTTGCCGGGCGAATGTGGATGAGAATGCATTTCTCTAAGTCATTCATAAGAGCTCAAATGACAAATGAATTTTTCTACCCCTGCTGCTCTCTAAACTTTGGGAAGTACCAAGTGAACCATTATCTATTTCATGATATTCAACTTGGGTGACCATGCTGGGAACACTTGCAATTTAATGCCTTTTTAAATGTATGGTTATGGGCTATTGCGTATGTAGTTCTATTCCATTTTTCTGCAATATTTTCATTTTACTGTGCCATTAATAATTTATTATCTTTATTTTTATTATAACATTATATTAATTGTTATATTTCCATTATTTTTTTTTTACTTCTTTTTATAGTGGTTGTAAAATTAATAAAATCTTTGACACTATCTTGGGAGGTCAGCAGGGTCCCTGAACTGCCCTCTGTCAAGCAGTCATTATGCATACCCTTGTTCCGGTCCTATTTGGTCAATTTCTGCACACATACCAAGGACAGTGTGTAACTTAATTCAATTTTTTTTTTAATTTGCAAATTGTCCATAATCTATAAACCTAGCGAATAGATAATGGTGTTTAGAAAATGAAACAATTTTTTCCAGCAATATAAAAAGACCATCATTCCTAGCAAAAATAAATGCAAGCATGAAAACTAAATACTTCAACGATATTATTTCATGTCCTCTAAATAAAGTCAACGGACATAATTTGTAGGTGGCAATAACAACAATACCGAAATATATTTTTTAAAAGTTAGAAATTAAGGATCAGAGAAAGGGAGAAATTTAACTTTTGTTTAGTGAAGAGAGCCATATTGATTCAGAAATGAGAAAAAGTTATCCTGAGACCTAATACTTGAATTTATTTGATACTAGTTCCCTTCTAAACTTAAGAGTCAATCCACTGTTTTGAAGAGGACTTGATTAATGATATTTCTTTCATTTTCCTGTTTCTGTTTCTAAGTTGTCCTAAATACTTGTGTTCTTTTTGGAAAAAACAACTCACAGATATAGCAAATGCTTAATCACATGTAACGTTCATGAGGGCAAAAGACCATGCTCAGCTCGCTGTCCTAGACCTAGCACCCAGAACAATGGAGGGTCTCAATAAATATTTCCTAAATAAATACACATGCATGCATATATATACACGTTTACGTTTGTAATAATATATCTTACATTGATTTAATATATGACTGATTTACACAAATATATTTACACACACATTACTATACTTGGAAAAATAGCATTTGTACAAACCGCAGAATTTTTACAGAAGTTATTTTATTTTACTGTCATTTTTTTGAGTGGGAGTCTCACTCCGGTGCCCAGGCTGGAGTGCAGTGGCACACTCACGGCTACCCCAGTGTGGATCTGCTGGACTCTGGCGATCCTTCCACCTTAGCCTTCCAAGTAGCCAGAACTACAGGCACACGCTACCACGCCTGGCTAATTTTTTTGATTTATTGTAAAGACAAGGTCTCACCAAATTGCCCGGGCTGGTCTAAAACCCGCAGGCTCAGGCAATCCACTCGCCTTGGCCTCCCACAGTGCTGTGATGACAGGCTGAGCCACCGAGCCTGGCTGATGTTACATATTGTTTTAACATTCATCCACAGAATAAATATGAATCTATGAAATCTTTTCAAAAGTTATCTAGAAACATAGAAAGTTTAATAAATTTAGCTTTTGCTTTCTAATCGTACATGTCAGTGCATGTCAAATATTTTTCTTATCCAGTGCCTAGTGCCTTATTGGCTACAAATTGAGGAACTACCAACACTAATTAGCAAATAAAACACACATCGAATAGGGCTTCTAAAAGACATGCCATAGTGTAACACAGCACTTTGAATCTTAACAGAGCAGCCAAAGATAAGAGAAAATGGTATGTCAGTCTCATAATTAATCATTATGTCGCCTACCTTTCCTTATACAAAAACCATGCTTGTAAAATATTTGCTAAAGGGCATTTGATTTTTCTCAGATGTGAAAAACAGAACTTATTAAAATGGACATTTAATTTCCAATAAACCTTCTCTCTTCAATGTTTTATGTTCTCAAATACATCTCTATTCAGGTGTTTATTTCAACTTTTTAGTATTTTAAGTAAAAAAAAATTTTAAACAAAACAATTCCATTTGGAATATACTAAAATAATGTACCTTTTATCAGATATTTGGGTTAGTGATAAAATGTTCTGTATATTTAAACATATGTACACAGAACATGACCCCTCATTATAATTCTATCTTAAAGATTCATACCTGGCAGCATCTTATTTACAAAGTTCACTGACAATCAGCTACTATTTTCTAAGCAAGAGATATTGAGAAATAATCATTTAATATTAACTTTTACAATATATATTATATCATTAGCCAGGTCCAGCTTATGTACTAAAACATGAAAAAAATGTACTCACATATTAGAAACTCATCCACTGGGGTGCCCAAGAATTAGACGAGTGAAACCTGGAAACCAGAGTGATCTATATTGAGACATATATCAATGTTCTTTGATTTTTTTTATCCATTTGAAACTTTCTAGAGGTAAGATAGGTGCTTACATTAATAGAGAGAAATGAGATCAAGAATGGTAGAATCCTAGGACACAGGCAATATGCCCTTTAGGGATCCTAGCCAGAAAGAGATAGCATGTCGAAATTGGCTAAATAGTGAAGAGTTTAAAAGGAAGCTATTTATAAAGATTTTGGGCTAGTAACAGTAGGGACCTATCTTTCTGTCTACTGCAAAGTGGCACGAAGTTGTTAACCTGAAAGAGGAAACAGAGCTATGGAGAGGGGACTCCCTTATCTAATGCAACCAGCCCATGGGACCCCATAGGAAGGAAGTCAAGGATATACAGTTCTCATACTTCGTATTTTCCTTTTCTTCAGTGGTCAACTCATCCATAAGCCAGAAAACACAGGAACACTGATGCAGTCCACTAGCCAGGCCAAGTAGAGGGGAGAAGAGGACAAATGGTGCTGGAGGAACAAAACAGGAGATACTGAGTCTAAAAGGGAACTGAAATGACAATCCATCTCAAGGCCAAGAAAGTAGACAAAGGAAATGCATGACGCCAAAGGAAAAGTGATAGGTTATCAACTAAGTAGGCAAGAAAAATGATTGAGAAACCATCATGCCCTTAATGAAATGTCACAAGAGGATACCAGCAAGAACGCATCCAAAAAAACAGTGGGAGGGGGGCACACTTCATTAACAAAGGTATCTGCATAATGAACACTTGTATAACTAACCCTGAATTGTACCCCAATACGCACAATAAAATAAAATAAAATAAAGAGCAGTGGAAGAAATACAGAACAGATAGGTGAAGGAAAGGAATGAACAATTGCAGCTCAATACTGGTTACCAAACATTTGACTCGGTAGATTTTAAAGTAAGTGATATATTTTAATTCTTAAAACTTGCCAATGAGAAGGTTATGATTATAAAAATTTTAGGCCGGGCGCTGTGGCTCATGTCTGTAATCCCAGCACTTCGGGAGGTGGAGGTGAGAAGGTTGCCTGAACCCAGGGCTTGGAGACCAACCTGAGCAACTTGGCAAAACCTCGTCTCTACAATAAATCAAAAAATTAGCCTGGCGTGGTGTGCCTGTGTTTCCAGTTACTTGGAAGGCTGAGGCGAAAGGATCACCTGAGCCCAGAAGTTCAAGGTTACAGTAGCTGTGATTGTGCTACTGCACTCCAGCCTGGGCAACAGACTCAAAAAGAAAAAAATATATAAGATATAGAAACTGCAACCCAGTGGGGTACCTGCCCCTCCGTCCCCATTATAAGTGACCTGTATATGGTCATTCAGACTCTACCAAAGTACAGTGTTGCCACCGTTAAGTTCAGCCTGGTCTGGTGATGAATCATTGCCCCGGCCTTAAGATTTTTCTGGCCTAAGAGAACTGGAAGGAAATTTGTGTCCCCTTTCCAGCAATGTCTGCAGCTCCTTGTCCCACCAGGATCTCCGGAGACAACAAATACACGGATTGTGCCGTACAGTATGCCAAGTCACCTTCTACAAGATCTCTCATTCTCCGATAGAGCTGGGGAACGTAAGCCAGGCATATAGTCTTACATTACGTATGGAATCCATTAGGCAATTCGACTTGGACCTAAAAAATAATAACCCTACTTTTCTTCCAACTTAAAATTGGCTGTTGCGATCCCACACTCTTTTAAAGCTATTTCCAGCCAGTTTACATTGCAGCCATCGCAAGACACATTTGTCTTATCAAATCCCTTTTATCCACAAAACTAATTTTCTGTTCTCTTGCCGTGGCTTTACAGTTTTCCTTAGAGCTCCCCCAAACATAACCACAACACGCTCTTGAGATTTAATAATAATAACAGCTCGCATTAAGAGAGGGTCATGCCCTGGACTAGCGATCAAGAAATGGTTTATCTCATGGAATCTTCCCAAAGGATCTATGAGGTAGATACTATCATTAGTCCCACTGCAGATCGAAGTAACTGAGACTCGGCTCAGATTAAGCAGTTTGCTGTTGACGACACAGCAGGAAATGTCAAAGATAAGCTTCAAGCCCAGGAATTCTGGCCCTGCAGTCTGAGTGTTTAACCATTGCCCTCTGTTTCTTCCCGATGTTTTAAGAATGAAACTATTCCACACTCCTCCACCCTACGTCTCCCAAGCAACTGACAGAGACAGGAAGGTTGGCTTATAATCTTTTTGTTCTTCCTTGTTTAATCTTTCCCTTTATCCTCTTGTCTGGTTACAAACAACACTCCATTTCCCCCTCTACTTTGAGCAATATTAAAGCATCATCCAACACCCAAAATTCTCTATAGCTTTCCAAACGATGCCAATTTGGCAAGGGATATTATTATTATTAGGCCATCAGGTTGTGTCAAATTTGTCAATGTAGTAAAAGCACATTCAGGCAAACCCTACACGCAAGGAAATAGATGGTAAACACTACCTCATGGAGTGCTTTATCGCTTCTGTTCAGATACTCACCAATCAGGAAAATAGTGAATATGAAAGTGTGCAAACTCTGATGACTACATTAGTGACATGAAATTAAAACCAAAGATATTTGTGTCCTTGAAGTATTAAGGAGACTGAGTTCAATATGGAAAAAATCAAAACTTTTTTCACTAATAATTAAAGAATTCTGTGTGGAATCTGAGACCTACAGGCAAAATCATTTGACTTGAGTTTTCAGTATAATAACGTTTTCAGTATAATAATGTTTGAAATACTGACTAACCAAACTCAGATGTGAGAAAAATGGCTTCAGAAATGCCAAGCAAAAGAAAATGAAGGATTTTTCAACATTCTCCAGAGAAGACACCGAAATTAAATCGTTTTATTTTGGTATGTATGGCAACATAAAGCTTCTGTATGGTACATATTTTATTTACATCCAGATGATATACCCAGGAGAGACCTCTCTCTCTCTCTCTCTCTCTCTCTCTCTCTCTCCCTCCCTTCCTCTCTCTCTCTCTCTCTCTCTCTAATTCTGATTAGGATTATTGTTTTTGATTCTGTAGTTTTATAATTTGGCCATTTTCATCTCTTATCTCGTGAGCAGTCAGCAAAAAATAATTGTTTTTGCTCTTTTCTTAGGTTTTATCATATGTAATTGGGATTGATACTCCTGGGACTGTGGTACAGCTGGAGATACTATGAAGTTGGCGACATCAATTTTGCAGCCAGCCTGACATTGATTTAAAATGCATTTCAGACTGATGAAAGGTGGTGGATTCACAGTCCCTGAGACTGAAGTTCTCTGGTTTCTCCTCTGAACAAAGAGCGCCCGGGGAACTGCAGTGCCCCATAAACTTGCTTCAGCTGTGAGGTGACATTCACCAGAAAGAGGCATGTTGGGTAGCTATAGCTAAAAGAACTAGATTATCGGAAAGCCACACATCACTTAGGTCTGAAAAGAGTGACTGAATTGCTCCTATTTTTAGATGAGTCAAATTAGAGCATCTTTACTGTAGTTTACTTAGCAATAATTTTAGACTTCTTCATATGTTTTTTTTTTCTCTCAAAATGCCTAAATTTTTTCAATATGTGAGATTTCCTGGAAATTTAAACTTGTCCTTATTCAGAATCATTTACTAACTTGCTATGCAAAATTAGGCAAGTTCCTGTGTCACTTTGATTCCATTAATATATCTACTAAATGGTGGTTAAACTGGGTGGTTTATAAAACACAGCCCAGCTCTAAAATCCAGCGACATGGTCCCAGAGTGTCATCAGAGAAAAATGTTCCCTACAGTTCCATAGAGATACCTTGAAAAAGTAGTTCATTATGCTCTGTCAGATTTTCTGGATTCTAAAATGTGATAAATATCCAGAATCCAGAATAAAGACAATCTTATATAGTTGTAACAACAACTTGTGATGGTGAATCCCAAAATATGTTGTTTCCATTTACAATAGGGAATGGGAATTCTGGCAATTTCTTGTCTCTTGCCTACGTAATTTCAACTCAACAAAACAAAAGATAAACTAAGTCAACTACCCTTTGCCCCTGTGGCAAGTAGATGTTTTAAGACTGAGCTATAAGGAACAACCACAGAAAAGATGGCTGTTGGAATTTGCCATAACCAATCTGGTTCTCTATCGTTCAGAAATATCCTCATGCTGTGGGTCATGATATTTGCCTCAAAACAGATTTTTCCAGTTACAGAGACTTCATATTGAAGGGAAATCGGAGGGAAAAAAATGTAGCTCACTAGAGTTGTCTTATTATCCAACAGATTTAAAACAGAGCTGATGGAATGGAGGGGGAGTGATAGGTTGTGGGCGACAGATGAGGTTTGTGCTCTGTTGAATTCTGACTAAAATCAGGGCTTAGGGTTTGGAGCATCTAGATTCTCTGTGTGTACCATTGTATCTTGCTTTTACTCTCTCTTTGAGTCTTAATATCTACCCGCTCTGACTCACCTAATTCATACACACACACACACACACACACACACACTCACATTCGTACTTAAAATACAAACACGCAAACGTTTAACTCAATCCTTGCTTATTTCCTTTATGTGGGTGCTGAAACCAATAGTCATCTGTCAGCATGTTATGTGATCAGAGACAACATACTCCCGTTTCAGGAAACTTCAGCCACCTCCTCGTGTCACTCAAAAAATATGTTGGCTCTTTTTGGCATCATTAAGAAAATGTTTTTAAGAAAACCATTGTTGGGGCTCAGAAACCAATACCCCAAAGAACTTCAGCAGGCAAAGGACCTGCCTTCCTGTCTCTCACCCCTCTTTCTTTCCCAAAGTGTGTCATAGAAACCAGAATTCCTCTTCCCTAGGGGAGGTCAGAGAAACTAGAACTCTCCTTTCCCAAAGCAGGCCACAAAACCTAAAACTATTATTCTAACCTTCTACCACCTTTCTGTGCAGGAGCTGGCCATAAAGAAATTCTCTAACCTACCTAGTATGATCATAGGTCATAAGATCCTCATTCCAGAGTGGTCCTGTTCTATACCCAGAAAGAAGGAATGCTACACAGAGATGCCAAGAAGAATCTGAACAGACAGGCCTTGCTGGGTTCCCCACTCAGTCTATTATCATGAGATCATACCCTTATGTTCAATCACATTTCAACATAGCTTAAAATAAAAAAAGACACTCTGAATTACATTTCCTCATGTCTAGATGGGCAACTGCTGGCCGAGAAGCAGCCCTAGCTGTCTATTCGTCATTGAAATGAAGCATAAAAATAGTTTTCCCTGGGTCTTTGGGTCTTCATTTCTGAAGGCTCTCATGTTACATAAAACTTTGATTAAACAAATGTGTTATGTTTCTCTTATTGACATGTCTTTTGTGATAGGAGTGTCAGTCAAATCACACCTTTCCACCCCTAAACCATCTACGTTCCCCTTAACAATTCAACATTTTAAAAAAATAATGTATGTTTCCTTCCAACAGTGCTAGTTAATTTCTATATCAGGGAAAAAGAATTCAAATGTTTATTAACCTTCTTGCTAAAGACCCAATGATAGCTAATCTCAATAGTGAGATGGGAAAAAAAATCATCGGTGTTTCCACTCTCAAGGCTAATCATTTTGCTTTTTCAGAGACACTAAAATAAATAGATAAAGGAAACAATGCATTTACCCACTAGAGAGGTCAGGTTTAACCGCTTAGTTTCCAATAAAAGTCTACTCACTGAGGGGGGAAAAAAGCAAAAATAATGTATCATGAGAAGCGATTATTGAGAAGAGAAGAATGAAAGATAAAGCCAGCTTTAGCATTCAGGCTTCGTATGTAAGAGCATGTATGTAGTCATTATGGGAATGCTGACTTCAACACCACAGTTATGCTTTTGAGTCAACCCTGAACCAAGAAGGGCCAGGAACCAAGCAGCATAGGTCCAATGTCTGATGAACAAGAAACACGTCTAACAATTATGCTCTCGGTTTCCTCCTGCGTACTTCGCAGCATGTTTTGCACGCAATGGGTGACTATACATCTTAAAATAAAAAAGACACTCTGAATTACATTTCCTCAAGTCTAGATGGGCAACTGCTGGCCGAGAAGCAGTCCTAAGTGGAGAAAATCACCCTGGACCTTCCCTCACGAACGAGAAAGCCTCCCACTAATTCTGAGTCTCAGTTCCTTCAGTAGTGAAATGGTAATTGTAATGTTTTTCTTGCCTATTTGGCAGGTTTGCCATGTGCATCAAATAAAGTAAATAATGTGATAGAATTAATGGCATCTCGCATTCGTGGAGCACTTAGGTAGTAAGCAGAAGCAAAAGACTACACAAACATTATCTCAATTATCCATTAAAACACACCTGGGAAATGGGTGCTGTGAACACAAGTATGCAGTTGAGAGTAGCTAGGCTCATAGAATCAAAGTTCCATGGATTATACATGGGAAAGCAAAGAGATTCAATCCCAAGGATTTTAGGTGGCATCTTGTGTCAGGGATATCAATGAGATATCATCTGTTTGCTAAATCCCCACAAGGAAAGTATTCTGTTCTCCTGGCCTCTTTGTTTTCAAGTGATAATGATGACTGGTGGTAATAATTGCATGTCCCCTGATGAAAATGTCCATAGTCAAGTTCTAAATTAATTGGATACTAAATCTCCAAAGTGGAAAACTTAATGAAAATGTAGAAAAAGAAATTTTCTCTTCTCATAGATGAAACCTACATTTTCACCATCTTCTGCCTTCTGCAGACTGGGAGAAGGGTTTTGCTGATTATCTTTCTCTTTTGTCTTTGAATACTGATGATAATTGCCTTCTGACCATGGTACTGTACCATCATTTACCTTGAGCTGGAACATCGTAAAAATTAAACTCTACAACGGAAAAGGTGAGGACAGACCGTCTAAGGTCTCTTTCTGCCTTTCAAAATCCAGTTAAAGGCATTTAATCTCTGTAATTCAGGAAAAAATGCAAATAACCCCTTTGACCAAATGGCTATTAATTAGACCAAGAGCACTAAAAGTCACTCCCTCTGACTCAATCAGCGCTGAAAGACACAAAAGTCGGTCGGGTTTTGGATGACATTTTTCTCAGGTAGATCATTGAAACGATTCTAGTTTGGCTGCTCCAGCACTAAAGTGTCACAGTGATGAGTGTCATATGATAAATATAGGGATAGTTTCTTACAAATATTTCTTTTTTGCAATCTGGTGTTGCATATGGATGCCTGGAATAAGTAATGTAAATTGGTCTCCTCTAATTTACATTTAAACAGGGGCTTAAGAAGGATCAGGGAGCACCACTCTGCCTTGAAAAGCTATAGCCTAAAAGAATGACAGGAATTGTCATCAGTATTATAATCATTACCAAGTTCCAAAAAAAAGACCCTTGTTAGGAATGGATCCATCTCTGCAGGAGAGATTCAAGACTGCAATGCTTGGATAAAATATGAATCAAGGTCTAATGCCAAAAAATCCAAATTACATTTTTAGAAGAGGATGTTACATTAAAATAGTGATAAGCTGGGTAATTATAGAGAATTTATGTACCTTTTAGCATAATTAATGACATAAAATGCTAAAGTTTGAAACTTAAAATCCATCTATTTTAAATTATGCTTTTGAATTTGCATATATCATTAGCATGAAAATAAGTAAATGTAGAATGGTTAGATTAATAAGTATACACTAAACATGGATTCGATATTTGTCCACTGTGAATATTACAAAAGAAAGCAAGAATTGCTTCTCATATTAAGTGGATTCTTGTTAACTGCGGGGCATTTACTAAAACTAATATTAATATTATCTTAGTTAACTTTTCATATGTAACAAGTTCTGGGTAAATAAACCCTGTATGAAATCTGGAATGTAATTTATAATGAATTTGTGCTAATGATATCTAATGTGCCTAGTTAAAATGGAAACTTTATAGAGAATAAATGTTGCTTATTTACTTCAAAGGGATTACCAAACATGTGCAATTTGATGGTAATTTAAGAAATAAAACAATGTTAGCTAATATAAGTATGATTTACAAATTTCCTTATAAAAATGCAGTACACATGTTGCATATTTTTTTTTTTACTAGCTAAAAAAAAACTTCTTAGACTAAGGATATTCCCAAGATTCAAACAAATGATTATTTGGGAATATCGACTTGTGGTAGACAGGAAAGTGGCCTCCCCAAAGATTTCCATACTCTGGAACCTGTGAATATATAGCATTGTTACTCAGCAAAAAGGATTTTGCAGATGTAATTAAAAAGTTATCGACCTTAAAATGGGGAGAGGAATATTATCCTGGATTATCCAGACGTGCCCAATCTAATCACACGAGCCTTTAAAAGCAGAGAATTAGTGTTATGTATGCCCCCAACAGTGAATTGTACCCCACATCTTTAAAATAAAATCAAATTAAAATTTAAAAAGGAGAGAAAAGCAGATAATTTTCTGCAGACAAAGTTGAAGAAATGCGGACTTAGAAGCAAGAGAGATGAAGCAGAGGAGGAGGTCACAGAAAAGTCTAGAAGGACCCAACTTACCTCTGCTGGCTTGGAAGATGCAGTGGATTCACACAGCATCTGGAAGCAGAGATGCATCTGACCAAAAGCCAGCAAGAAAATGGCAATCTTAGTCCCACAACTACCGTACATGGAACTGAATCTGCCAAGAAACCAAATGAGACTGGGAGCAAATTCTACCCCCCACCCCCCAATCCCTGCACGGAACACAACTCTGCTGACCCCTTGATTTTTGTCGAGGGACACTCGTGTCCATCTTCTAAACTACAGAACTGTGAGATAATAAATGTATATTGTTTTAAGCAACTACATTTCTGGTTGTTTGTGAAAGTGCAATAGAAAGCTGATACCACACTGCGTTTATGTGTACAATATAAACACATATTAGTCACTGAATATGAGGATGATAAAGAGTCACTTCCATAACAGAACCTCACGACATCAACTAGAATTTTGAAATTCTCAAGTTTTAGAGAATAACTCCTTTAAGAGTTGACATCTTAATTCACAATGTAAAACAACAAAACAAACAAAAGACACCTTTTTGAAAGTAGAAGCAGATGTTTACTACTCAGCGTTAGCTACGGACTTCGTTTTTTGGGGTTTGTTTTTTTTTTCAGTTTCCACGTAAAGCATGTGTGACCTTGATTCCTCCTTCTTCTCTTTTCGTCCATGAATTTTATCATTTTAATACAACTACAGTTTATTGGTACAATTATTCCTTATTCAACAATGATCCATCTTTTTGAACCCATTTTTAAAACTACAAATTTTATTTGCATTTTTTTAAACTTGCATTATCGATTATTGATCTTTGCACAGACTCAAATTGTTCCCTAAGAAAGTCTCCTTGCACCCGATGTCTTTGTTGTGTTATTAAAAATAAAATATGGCTCCCATATAGAAGTTCAGTTTCCAGAAACTTCAATCAATGATTTGGTTTTAACTTGCTCATTATCCTGCCGTGGGGGCTCTGCCTATCCCTGGCCCTCAAGAGTCTATGGAGAAAGGAAACTATTCTCTCTCCAACAGGAACAGACAGCTTCACCTTTTGCGTTACTCCCCTCGCAGAAGACAGGAGACTTCTGCACAGGAGATCTCTCCCTGCTAGGGTCCAATATTTATTATCTGCTCTATCAGAAATGCTCACTTTTTCTAGTTATGTTTTTCTATCTGACAATCAGCATTGAATGACATATAGAGGAAAGGAGAGTTTTGTTAAAATAATTAAAGATATGCCGTTCAGCTATTTAGACGTTGTGTTTTCAGTGAGTCACCACCTGATTTTTCAGAACAAAGCCTAGGAAAATAATCCCAGCGTTATTTTTAGTCTCCGTACTTTAATTGCAAATCCCCAAACCCAGTAAATTCTTAAACTCTGGAAGGGAAACACCCAGGGGCCCTTTGACTATTTACAAACATATTATCTCCTGTGTTCACGTAGTAATTTGCTCCCACCTCCTAAGACGAAGGATCCTGAATTGTATTGTTCTGTCCTTGTGGTTCCTGTCCCTCCTCCTCACCTCTTAGGATTTTCTTTCTTCTTCTGATTCCTTCTACTTTTAAAAAGCTGCCGTTGGTTTGGTTGGGTTTTTTGTGTGTGTTTTATATTCTGAGTCAAGACGTCAACTCTTAAAGAAGCTGTTCTCTAAAACCTGAGAATTTCACAATTCTAGTTCATGCTGATGTCATGAGGTTCTGCTGTGGAAGTGACTTTTGATCATCCCAACGTTCGATTACTAATACATGCTTGTACCGTACACATCGATGCAGTGTGGCATCAGCGTTCTACTGCACTTTAACATTCTCCTTTACATTCCATTTCCAACTTATCTCCAAGTCCTATAGATTTCACTTCCCAAACACTAAAATCTGTCCTTTCCACTCTCAGCCCCGTCACCCACACTGCCATCACCTAGCCTCAGAGGGAGGGTGGCAACTGCCTCCTAACCAGCTTTCCTTTATCCAATCTCGTCTCTACCAAATGTCTTTTCAACCCGACAGACATGGAGATCTTTCCAGAATGGAAATCAGACCCACTCTCACTCACTTGGCTCTCTCTCAGCCTCCTCTTGTGGTCTGTGACACCACTTCGATGGGGTTACATCCCGAGGAGCATGCCGGCCAGAGTCCACATCATGATACACTTCTGCACAGCGGGGTTTTTCTCAGAAAAACATCATACTGTGCTAAAAAACACTCCAGCGGATGTCCACGACAACATCCCGGTGGATGTGTATAACTAGGTCTTGGAATCTCCTCCAGCTGAATTTAATTACGATAAAGGCAATACAGTAGCCAATTACTATAAGCAAAGCTGGTTGCTAAGTGTTTTACCTATGTTATTCCATTTCATATTTATGATAATCCTGTGAGCAGGTAACCTCTATGTATTGTTATCCCCATATCACAGATGAGAAAATGAGGTTTAGAGAGTTTAAGAAATTCATTCAGAATCACCCAGTTAGAAAATGGCAGAATGAACCCTAAATTGTCTCCCTCCAAAGTTTATGCTCAAAACTGCTATAAATCTTTCCTTGTTAATCCCAACGCTATTTGGGCATATAGAATAACCCCAAATTAATGAGATGATTAGTCACACCAGAGTACAGTTGTGAAGGAAAGAATCCATCTGGGAATTACGCACAGAGCCTGGAATACAAAGTGGCAAGTTGGGAAGAGGTGGAAAAAGAAAATGTATATAAAATATAGCAGGGAATAGGCCGGGTGCGATGGCTTAAGCCTGTAATACCAGCACTTTGGGGAGTTCGAGGCAAGAGGAGTGCCTGATCCCAGGGGGTTCGAGACCAGCCTGGGCGACTTGGTGAGACAAATCACAAAAACTAGCCAGACGTGGTGGTGTGAGTCTGTAGTTCCAGCTAATTGGAAGGCTGAGACGGAAGGATCGCCCAAGCCCAGCAGGTCGAGGCTGCAGTGGCCGTGAGTGTGCCACTGCACTCCAGCCTGGGTGAAAAGAGTGAGATTCCAACTCAAAAAAAACCAAAAAAAGAGTGTAGTTCTCCTACCCTAAAGAGCCCACAACATGGCGGAGTGGACATACATACACAATTAGTAGGCAAACATGTGGCTAGTGGATTCTATGGCCACGATAGGGTGGGGGAAGCCACAAGAATAAAAAGCAAGGAACCTTCATTCTGTGTGGGATGCCTGTAAGGCAGATTTACTGTGCCTTGATTACCAATCCCAGGAGAGAACTCCTGCTACATGGAGGACAGCAAAGATCATCACTATGCCAACCACCAGGAATGGGCGTCCAAATACTTCTACCCACTGCCTCTTGGACTGCTTTTTCTTCCACTTTCAGGAGTTGATGAGACAGAACACTCCCACAGCAAGTTAAGGAAAGCCATTTTATTACTCACAGATAGGCAGCAAGCGACATCAGAAGCCAAGGAATCATGATGACCATCACCTCAAGGCTCAGGAAAGCTGCCCAGGATGGACGGATTCTTGTCTGCATCCGCCCTACACTGTGCCACAGCTGAGCGACTCCAAAAGTGTTGGGTTTCACTGGGCTAAAGCATTGCGGGACATCCTGTTCTAGGAGGGACAGAACAGAGCCTGGGATGTTTCAGACAGTTCCTCCTTATCTCAGGATCTTGCATTCCCCGGACATTCTACTGTTATTCTGAGAAGTACAAGTAAGAAAGGAGGAGGACAGATGGGTCGCCAAGGCCATCCAGAGACTCGTCTCGCAATGCTCAGGAAGGTCTTCCCAGAGGAGGTTACATTTCAGTTAGCCTCAAAGGACAACTAGAATTTCTAGTCCTTATCTAGAGGAAATGGAATGAGCAAAGACATACAGGCATGGAAGGATGCAGTGTGTTCAGTGAATTGGGTAACCTCACGCTAAAATTTAGCAGACCTGATTGGGCAAGGAGATGTGGATTGGGCCTGATTATGAAAACCTTCGAAGGAATCTGGGCTTCTATGGGTGGGCCAGGGGTTGAAAACTAGGAGCGATGATTGGTAGAATATTGTTTGGCCAGCTCAGAGTTGACAATAATTTTGAATGCCTTTGGACAGGGAATTAATTCATGATCCAATCTAGTCACGAACCTGTGGTGTAAGGGCGGAACTTGGACAACCAGGAGCCTTACTAGGAGACGACCAAATCTATAATGTAATCGTCACTGCCCATGCATTTGTAATAATTTTCTTTATAGTAATGCCTATTATAATTGGAGGTTTTGGCAACTGGTTAGTCCCCCTTATAATTGGAGCTCCTGATATAGCATTTCCACGTATAAATAATATAAGCTTTTGACTATTACCTCCATCTTTCCTCCTACTACTAGCTTCCTCAATAATTGAAGCAGGAGCAGGAACCGGCTGAACTGTCTATCCACCACTAGCAGGAAATCTAGCCCACACAGGAGCTTCTGTAGATCTTACTATCTTCTCTCTTCACCTAGCAGGAGTATCTTCAATTCTAGGTGCTATCAACTTTATTACAACTATTATTAACATAAAACCCCCTGCTATATCACAGTATCAAACACCTCTATTCGTATGATCTGTACTAATTACAGCTGTTTTACTCCTGCTCTCTCTTCCAGTCCTAGCGGCAGGGATCACAATACTTTTAACTGACCGAAATCTAAACACAACCTTCTTTGACCCTGCTGGAGGAGGGGACCCTATCCTCTACCAACATTTATTCTGATTCTTTGGACACCCTGAAGTATATATTCTTATTCTCCCCGGATTTGGCATAATCTACATATCGTAACCTACTATTCTGGGAAAAAAGAACCGTTCGGATATATAGGAATAGTCTGAGCTATAATATCTATTGGTTTTCTAGGTTTCATTGTTTGAGCTCATCATATATTCACAGTAGGAATAGACGTAGATACCCAAGCATACTTTACATCCGCCACCATGATTATTGCTATTCCAACGGGTGTAAAAGTGTTCAGCTGATTAGCAACATTACCTGGAGGTAATATCAAATGATCTCCTGCCATATTATGAGCCCTAGGCTTTATTTTCCTTTTCACTGTCG
>CAUYQG010182165.1:0-10767 GCA_963574415.1 Tarsius wallacei
CCTGTAGTTCCAGCTACTTGGAAGGCTGAGGCGGAAGGATCGCCAGAGCCCAGCAGGTTGAGGCTGTGGTGGCCGGGAGCGGCCACTGCACTCCAGTCTGAGTGACAGAGTGAGACTCCAACTCACAAAAGAAAGAAAGAAAGAAAGAAAATAAAAAAGAAAAGTCATTGAATTAGGCTGGGCATGGTGGTTCATGCCTGTAATCCCAGCACTTTGGGAGGCCAAGGCAGGAGGATTGCTTGAGCCCAGGAGTTTGAGACCAACCTGGGCAACAGAGCTACTTCATCTCTACAAACAAAACAAAACAAACAAAAATGTCTACCCCTGGCTGGGCATGGTGACTCAAGCCTATAATCCTAGTACTTTGGGAGGCTGAGGCGAGAGGCTTGCCTGAGCACGCGGGTTCGAGACCAGCCTGGGCAACATGGTGAGACCTCATCTCTACAATAAATCAAAAAATTAGCCGGGCATGGTAGCGCGTGACAGTAGTTCCAGCTATTTGGAAGGCTGAAGAGGAAGGATTGCCTGAGCCCAGCAGGTCAAGGCTGCGGTGGTCGTGAGCGTGCCACTGCACTCTGGCCTGGGTGACAGAGTGAGACTCCAACTCAAAAAATATAAATAAATAAATATGTCTATCCCTAGTCAATTTATGCATCTCCTTAGACTATACTTAATTTCCATGTAAAGACAATAATACGCTCATTATTCTGCCTAACATGATATAACTATTCTGTGGATAACCAAAACACTAACTCCTTCCCCAGAAGAGGAGGTAAGGAAGAGATAAAGTCCTTGATGTAAAATCAATAATACTTAAATACTATAATATAAAACTATATATCTTATATTACACGATAAAGGAATAAAAAGGGATGAAAACAAAGATATTTCCTTCATATGTATACACACAAATATATTTATAACAAAACAAGGAGGAAATATGCATGACAATTACAGTCCTAGGTTCTGTAATAGGTCACTTGGTAACATAGCTGGTATTTATTGATTTATTTATTTATTATTATTATTTTTTGAGTTGGTGTCTCACTCCGTCGCCCAGACTGGAGTGCAGTGGCTGCTTCCAGCCACCGCAGCCTCGACATGCTGGGCTCCGGCGATCCTTCCGCCTCAGCCTTCCGAGTAGCCGGAACTACAGGCGTGCGCTACCACGCCTGGCTGATTTTTTTGATTTATTGTAGAGATGAGGTTTTGCCTGCCCAGGCGGGTCTCGAACCCATGGGCTCAGGCAATCCACTCACCTCAGCCTCCCAAGGCGCGGGATTACAGGCTAAGCCACTGAGCACGGCCATAGCTGGTATTTATAACTGCCATCTTCCACTACCCATCCTGTGTTCTCTTTGCCTTCAGCAAGTAACTTAACACATCCTTACCTGTTTTTTTTTTACCTGGTGAGGTAACCCAAAGCAAAAAGTTAGCAGGTCGTGGTGGCGCATGCCTGTAGTTCTAACTACTTGGAAGGCTGAGATAGGAGGATCACCTGAGCCCAGCAGGTGGAGGCTGTGGTAGCCATGAATGTGCCACTGCTCTCCAGCCAGGGCAACAGAGTGAGACTTCAACTCAAAGGAAGGAAGGAAGGAAGGAAGGAAGGAAGGAAGAAAGAAAGAAAGACAGCCGGGCTCGGTGGCTCAGCCTATAATCCTGTGCCACTAATGGTCTGAGCCATTAGTAGTCCTGTTGGATAGGGCTGTTGTAGTTTTCCATTAACCTTAATCTCAGGGCACGTAATACTAAAAGACACCCTAAGGGGATCTCCTATATTCCAGACATACTTTTACTTACTTCCATTGTGGAGTAGTATTCCAATTTTTCCTTGGTAGTCAAGATCAATCACCCCAAACAGCACAGTAACTCCCTTCTTTGCCTGCTGACTCGCAGCTATGAGGAGTACAAGGTGGCCAGGCATCAGTCAACTTCCAGTCCAATGGGATTATGATGTCTGCCAGTGGAAACATTTCTCACTTTGGAGCTAAGACCTCTAGGCCAGCAGAACATAAGACTGGGGAACAGGAAACAAAAAATTTTCTAGTGAGTCACTAGTGGTAATAATGAGTAGCCATTTCCATCCCTTGATTCCCAGACCCATGAATCCTGGCTATGGGAGAAACAGCACTATATCTTGGACACTGATTCACACCATATGCAGTCTTCTGGAAGTGTCGTGCCCCAGCCCTGTAGAGTATTGCCACCAGCTAGGTGGTACCTTAACTGTGTCACCATGCCCAGGTCATACTGAGCTGGGCATGGTGGCTCACGCCTGTAATCCCAGCACTTTGGGAGGCTGAGGCGAGAGGATTGCCTGAGCCCAGGGGTTCAAGACCAGCCTGGACAACTTGGCAAGACTTTGTCTCTAAAACAAACAAACAAATAAAGAAATGCTGTGTGGAATATCATGATGGTGGATGAGATAGTCTATAAATTTATTATTGATTGTTTTGGCAGAAGCATTGTGTACAGGGAAGACAAATCCGATTTGTTCTTTCTCATGTTTATTTGCCATTTGGACATCCTCTTTTGTGGTGTATCTATTCAAGTTTCTTGCAAATTTTTACATTAAATTGCATGTCTTTTATTGAGTCCTAATAGTTCATTTTATACAGTATTCTGGATTACAGTTCTTTGTCAGTATATATGTTTCAGAGTTCATTTCCTAGTCTATGGCTTACTTTTTCACTTTCTTTTCTCTTCTTTTTTCTTTCTTCTTTTTTTTGGGAGACAGAATCTCACTCTGTCAGTCAGGCTGGAATACAGGGGCACGATCATGGCTTGCTGCAGCCTCAACCTCCTGGACTCAAGCAATCCTTCCACTTAAGCCTCCCAAGTAGCTGGGACTACAGGTGCACACCACCACGACTAGCTAATTTTTCTCTTTTTTGTAGAGAAGAGGTCTTGCTATGTTACTCAGTCTGGTCTTGAACTCCTGGATTCAATCAATCTTCCCACCTTGGCCTCCCAAAGTGTTGGGATTACAGGTATGAGCCACTGTGCCCAGCTTTATTTTTTAATTATTTTTAAATTTTTAAAATTTTTTATTTTTTGAATCAGACTATCTCTCTGTTGCCCAGGCTGGAGTGGCTGGGAGCGTGCCACTGCGCTCCAGCCTGGATGACAGAGTAAACCTCTGACTCAAAAATAAATACATAAATAAATAATAAAAATGTAATTCAGAAGGCTGAGTGCAGTGGCTCACGCCTATAATCCCAGCACATTGGTAGACCAAGGCAAGAGAAACCCCAGGCCATTAGTGGTCACTCGTCTTTTGTGGAAATATGTTTTTTGGGAGGGGTTGGCGTCTCATTCTGTCGCCAGGCTAGAGTGCAGTGGCATGCTCACGGCCACCACAGCCTCCACCTGCTGGGCTCAGGCAATCCTTCCACTTCAGCCTTCCAAGTAGCAGGGACTACAGGTGTGCACCACCATGCCCAGCTAATTTTTTGATTTATTGTAGAGATGGATCTCACCAAGTTGCCCAGGCTGGTCTCAAGCCGGTGGGCTCAGGCAATCCTCTCACCTTGGCCTCCCAAAGTGCTGGAATTATAGGCGTGAGCTACTGCACCAGGCTGAAATGTTTTTTTTTTTTTGAAATGAGTCTCACTCTGTCGTCCAGGCTGGGGTGCAGTGGCACACTCATGGCCACCCCAGCGTCAACCTGCTGGACTCCAGCGATCCTTGTGCCTCAGTCTTTCCAATAGTCGAAACTATAGGCGAGTGCTACCACGCCCGGCTAATGTTTTTATTTATTGTAGAAACGAGGTCTCACCAAGTTGCCCTGGCTGGTCTCAAACCTGCAGGCTCAGGCAATCCACTTGCCTTGGCCTCCCAAAGTGCTGGGATTACAGGCTGAGCCACCGAGCCCAGTCGGAATGTTTTTAATTAGCGATTTAATTAAGTGTTTTCTGTTTCCTTCAAGACCAAACCCAAGTGCCTACACTTCAGGATTATTTCTTCCCTGAGACACTGTGCTCCAGGGAATCAATGTCATCAATGAGATGTTGACTGTTTGTGGCACCATGCTGGGCACAGGGACACACAGAAAGGAAGGAAACGGATGGGGCACTGAATCCCATTCTGTGAACCTTGAGTTTTAGCACCAGGTCAGAGCCAAGTCTTGGAACAAACTTAATCTCTGAATTTATATCTTCATCCGCAAAGTGGAGAGAGTAATCACTTCTGTACTCAAAGAAAAAGAAATAATAAAGATACATAAGAATATACAACTACTTTTTTTTCTGAGTTGGAGTCTCATTCTGTACCCACCCAGGCTGGAGTGCAGTGGCACGCTCATGGCCACCACAGCATCGACCTGCTGGACTCAAGTGATCCTTCTGTCTTAGCCTTCCAAGTAGCTGGAACCACAGGTGTGAGCCACCATGCCCGACTAATTTTTTTGATTTATTGTAGAGATGAGGTCTCGCCAGGTTGCCCAGGCTGGTCTCGAACCCCTGGGCTCAGGCAATCCTCTCACCTCAGCCTTCCAAAGTGCTGGGATTACAGGCGTGAGCCACCATGCCTGGCAACTTTTTTTTTTTTTTTTTATAGCTGAAATCTCTTGTAGTTCAGGTTAGAGTACAGTGACCTGATCATGGCTCACTGCAGCCTTGACCTCCGGACTCAGGCAATCCTCCTACCTCAGCCTCTTGAGTAGCTGAGACTACAGGCACATGCCACCATCCTGGATAATTTTTAAATGTTTTTGTAGGGATGAGGTCTGGCTATATTGTCCAGGCTGGTCCTAAACTCCTGGGCTCAAGAGATCCTCCCACTTCAGTCCCCAAAGTGCTGGAATTACAGGCGTGAGCCATCCTGCCTGGCCAATAACTACATTTTAAGCACTGTGTTAAGTGCTGCATATGCATCACCTCATTGCGTTCTTACAATAACTCTGAAATAAGCGCCGCTATTTTTTTTTATCTGACAGATGAGAAAAGTGATACTTAGAGGGGATAAGTAACTCACTCAAGGTTAGATATGGCTACTGGACCTGGTGTAGTGGCTCATGCCTGTAATCCCAACACTCTGGGAGACCAAGGCGGGAGGACTGCTTGAGAACAGGAGTTCGAGACCAGCCTGGACAACATATCGAGACCTTTTCTCAAAAATAAAAATAAAAAAGGCCAGGCTCAGTGGCTCAGCCTGTAATCCCAGCACTTTGGGAGACTGAGAAGAGAGGATTGCTTGAGCCCATGGGTTCGAGACCAGCCTCGGCAACTTGGTGAGACCTCATAGCTACAATAAATTAAAAATTAACCGGGCGTGTAGCGTGCGCCTGTAGTTCTGGCTACTTGGAAGGCTGAGGCGGAAGGATCGCTGGAGCCCAGCAGGTTGACGTTCGGGTGGCCGCGAGCGTGCCACTGCACTCCAGCCTGGGTGACGAAGTGAGACTCTGACTCAAAAAAAAAAAAAAAGTTATAGGGAGAGTAAATGGCAGTCCATGGGGACGGGCTGGTCAGCTTGTACTGACCAGACCAGTGGCCCAGGAGAGGACTGCGTTTATGATCTCTCAAGGAAGCTGGTCCTTTCCACAGGGTACAAGTTGTAAAGTAATCCACCTTCACCCAGACTTCTTTCTCTCTCTTTTTTGTGAACGTTTTCCCTATTGCCCTTTTTGTATCTCTCTCTTCGCAGTCTTCCCCCTCCCTCCCCCCCCCCCCGAAATTCTTCTCATAGCTTCACAAATCAGCTCTGGGATGGATGTAGAGGCTCCTGTTTCCATGGTGACGTGGGGCGGCTGGTACACCGCACGCCAAGTGTAGGCGATGCGGAGAATTGGCTGAGGATCCAAAGGTGTCGGCAGCATTCAGGTTCCGAGAAAAGAGATCGATGAGAAGGCCAAGTCTGAATGACTGGACCTCCCTCGAGCTCCAGAAGAACCTCCACCCCCAGCACGTCCCCTGCCCTCCCTAAGCTCCTAATTTGGAAACAGAAGCTAGGAGCCCCGGGAAGGGAAGCGCTGGGGGCTCCAAAGCAGAAGCCCTCGCCCCTGACTCGCTTTGAAGACAAAGCCCAATCGTTGATGGGAAGGCTGCCCAGTGGGGGACCGCCCCCTCCCGAGGCGCCTCGGCCTCGCCTCTCTTCCCTGCTCCGACCTCGACCCTCCGGCCTCCGGGTTCTCGGCGGGGGCGCTGACGGAGAGCAGTGCAACCAGCAGGGGGCAGAGCCTCCCTCACTAAAAGCCTCTGGAGGACTCCCTCTCCGCTCCCACCCTCTCTCCTCCCTGCTTTCACCAGGATTATTTTCAGCTGACAGGCTGCAAAGGCGCAGTAGGTGGATTTCAGGATAGGAGGTGCGTTCTGGCAAGAGCTGAGAGCGTTGGTCTTAAACTGTGGGCCCCACTAAGGAGAGGGGTATTTAGGGCCACAGAGTCGGAGGCTGAAGCAAGGGGCGCCTTAACTTTTCCTGGCAAAGGTTTCTTTTGAGGTTTTTCTTGATCCTTTTAAAACACTGGTAACACCCTAACCATAAGGAGTAGACTTATTCATTCATTTAACGACTTTATTGAGTCTCAACGATTATATTCTCAGATGGACGCAGCCAGTCAAAAACAAAACAAATATTACCGGGTGCGGTGGCTCAAGCCTGTAATCCCAGCACTTTGGGAGGCTGAGGCGAGAGGATTGCCTGAGTCCAGGGGTTCGAGACCAGCCTGGGTAACTTGAGGAGATCTCGTCTCTGCAATTAAAAAAAAAAAAAAATTAGCTGGGCGTGGTGGCACATGCCTATAGTTCCAGCTACTTGGAAGGCTGAGGCAGAAGGATCAGCCTGAACCTAGCAGGCTGAAGCTGCTGTGGCTGTGAGCATGCCACTGCACTCCAACCTTGGCGACTGAGTGAGACTCCAACTCAAAAACAAGAACAAACAAAAAACACAAGTATTTACTGAATGCTAACATAAGGGTTTTTTCTTAACTTAAAAAAGGGGTGAGGAGTGTCACACATTCTTTGAGATTATAATAAAAAATACAGATGCTATCTCTGAGAGAATGCACCACTATAAACCTGCAAACATTTTCATATGATTTGGGGAGCTTCATAAACCGCTGGAAGCTCATCCATGGGCCCCAGGGCATAAACCCCTGGTCTGTGATGGGGTACAGCTTGAGGATACAATAGCAAATTAGATATGCATGATCCCTGCCCTGCCTGAGCTTAGCAGGCCAGTGGGAGGCACAGAGGAAAAGATGCTTAAAACACAGTAGGGCCAGGCACTGTGGTTCACACCTATAATCCCAGCACTTTGGGAGGCCAAAGTGAGAGGATTGTCTGAGCCCATGGGTTCGAGACCAACCTGGGCAACTTGGCAAGACCTCATCTCTACAATAAATCAAAAAATTAGCCAGATGTGGCAGCACATGCCTGTAGTTCTAGCTACTTGGAAGGCTAAGGCAGAAGGATCGCCTGAGCCCAGCAGGTTGGGGCTGGGGTGGCTGTGAATGTGCCACTGCACTCCAGCCTGGGTGACAGAGTGAGACTCTAACTCAAGAAAAACAAAAACATGATTGGCAATCCAGATGCTGGGAAACTTCAAAGGAGGGCCACCTACCTAGACTAGGCACTTCAGGGCTGAGACCTGAAGAAAGAGTAGGAGCTGGTCAGGCAGGGACCAGAAGTGGCACACTTTGGGCAGAGAAGAAAGTGCATGGAAAAGCCCTGAGGAGAGAGAATAGCAAACTTGAGAAACTAACAGCAGGCCCTCGTGGCTGGCTCAGAGATGCCAGGAGGAGGAACGGTGAGAAATGAGGTTAGAGGGGTAAGTGCCATATGTAGTCCCTGGGATGCAACAGATAACAGGGAGACAGCTGCTGCCCTCAAGGACGCAGACAAGACAGCCGGCAGTGATGATGCGGAACTGTTCATTCCACATAGGGAATGAGCATGGAGTGGTGTGGAATGAGCATGTGAGAGGCACACTGAACCCAGTCTTGGGGATCAGGACCCGGGTCCAGAAAGTGGGGCTCCAGGCGCAGGTGAACAGTGACACATTCAGTGGATTCAGCATACTCTCAGCCTTTGAAACAGTTGGATTGGGGAGGGGGTACGAGGAATTCCCTAGTATACCTTGATTTGACTGCAGCCTACAGTTAGGTACATTTTTTTTTTGGAGTCTGGGTCTCACTTTGTCACCCAGGGAGTGCAGTAGTACACTCATGGCCACCACAGCCTCGACCTGTTGGGCTCAGGCGATTCTTCCGCCTCAGCCTTCCAAGTAGCTGGAACCACAGGCACGTGCCACCATGCCCGGCTAATTTTTTGATTTATTGTAGAAACGAGGTCTCGCCAAGTTGCCCAGGCTGGTCTCGAACCCCTGAACTCCAGCAATCCTCTTGCCTCGGTCTCTCAAAGTACTGGGATTACAGGCTTGAGCCACTGCACCCAGCCCCCGATTACTTTTTTTGAGTCAAAGTCTCACTCTGTTGCCCAGGTTGGAGTGCAGTGGCACACTCATGGCCACTGCAGCCTCAACATGCTGGGCTCAGGCAATCCTTCCGCCTCAGCCTTCTAAGTACCTGGAACTACAGGCATGTGCCACCACGCCTGGCTAATTTATTGATTTATTGTAGAGACAGGTCTCACCATGTTGCTCAGGCTGGTCTTGAACCCCTGAGCTCAGGCAATCCTCTCACCTCCGCCTTTCAAAGTGCTGGGATTACAGGCATGAGCCACGGCGCCCAGCTACTTTTCAAAGTACTAGCCAGAGGCAGCCTTGGACAGAAAAGTGGATGAGGAAAGACAACAGCAGGCTTGGCCCTTAGCTTCCTGCCGTGGGCCTGCGGATGGGACTGGGAGAGCTTGAAATGAGACAGGGAAATAGATGTTGTAATAATGTTTTGCCATTGATTTCATTTATTTGAGAAACAGGCCAGGTGTGGTGGCTCATGCCTGTAATCTCAGCACTTTGGAAGGCCGCGGTAAGAGGATTACTTGAGCCCATGAGTTCAAGACTAGCCTGGGCAACATAGCGAGAGCTTGTCTCTACAGAAAATTAGCTGGGCTTGGTGGCACCTGCCTGTAGTCCCAGCTGCTCAGGAGGCTGAGACAGAAGGATTGCCTGAGCTCAGGAGGTCAAGGCTGCAGTGAACCGTGATTATGCCACTGCATTCCAGCCTAGGCGACCAACAAAGACCCCATCTCAAAAGCAAAACAAAACAAAACAAAAAAACAGTGATTTACAATGGCCCCTCCTTATCTGAAATCTTACTTTCTATGATTTCAGTTACCTGTGGTCAACAGTGGTCCCAAAATACTAAGTGGGAAATTCCAGAAATAAGCAATTCATAAGTTTTATTTTTTATTTTATGTTTTAGTTGGACTCTCACTCTGTCACCCACCGCAGCCTTGACTTGTTGGGCTCAGGTGATCTTTCTGCCTCAGCCTTCCAAGGAACCACAGGCATGTGCCACCATGCCTGGCTAATTTTTTTATTTTTTGTAGAGATGAGGTCTTGCCAAGTTGCCTGGGCTGGTCTTGAACCCCTGAAATCAGGCAATCCTTTCTCCTCAGCCTCCCAAAGTGCTGGGATTACAGGTGTGAGCCACTGTACCTGGCTAATTCTTAATTGCTGCCATTCTGAGTAGCATGACAAAACCATCCCACTCTATCCCACCTGGAATGTGAATCATACCTTTGTCCAGTGTATCCATGCTGTAGATGCTACCCGCACATTAGTCACTTAGCAGCCATCACAGTTATCAGATCAACTGCCCTGGCATCATGGTGCTTGTGTTCAAAGAAATCATTATGCTTTGTTGTTGTTGATTTTGAGGCAGGGTCTTGTTCTGTTGCTCAGGTTGGAGTGCAGTGGCACGATAATAGCTCACTGTAGCAGTGACATCTTGGGCTAAAGCAATCCTACCACCTTTGTCTCCAATAGCTGGGAATACAGGCACGTGTCACCACACCCAGCTAATTTTTAAATTAATTCAATTCTTTTTGTAGAGGTTGGGTCTCGCTATGTTGCCCAGGCTGGTCTAGAACTCCTAGCCTCAAGTGATCCTCCTGCCCTGACCTCCCAAAGAACTGGGATAATAGCGTGAGCCACTGTGCCTGGCCAAGAAAAAAAAATTAAAAAGAGAGAAAGAGAAGGTCAGGATCCTGGGCAACATGAAAACTTCTACTGTGGCCTATGAAATCTGCCCTGACTCCCTTGCCAATGTCATCTCGTGGTGTTGGTCCTTCTCTCACAATTTTCCAGGCACACTGTTCTTTCCTGCCCTTGGGCCTTTCTTACTTGGTGCTGCCTTTGCCCGGAACCCCTCCCTATGCACTTGGCACCTGCTTTTTTCCAGACTGGCCCCCAGTTATCCTCCAGATCTCAGCCTCATTGTCAGTTCCTCAGAGAGGCCCTCTTGAATCCAATCTCTGAACTAGATCCCTTCTCTACTCTCTCAGTAGCACCCTACTCTTTTCTATTATAATCTATATAACAATTTGAAATTATATAGTTAGTAGTATTTATTTGCTTTTTTTTTTTTTTGAGTTGGAGTCTCATTCTGTTGCCCAGGCTGAAGTGCAGTGGCATGTTTCTGGCCATTGCAGCCTCGACCTTCTGGGCTCAGGTGATCCTTCCACCTTAGCCTTCCAAGTAGCTGGAACTACAGGCACGTGCTATCACGCCCGACTTATTTTTTGATTTATTGTAGAGATGAGGTCTCGCCATGTTGCTCAGGCTGGTCTCGAACCCCTGAGTTTAGGCAATCCTATTGCCTCGGCCTCCCAAACTGCTGAGATTACAGGCTTGAGCCACCATGCCCGG
>CAUYQG010182167.1:0-12613 GCA_963574415.1 Tarsius wallacei
TACCACGCCCGGCTAATTTTTGATATATTGTAGAGATGAGGTCTCGCCAAGTTGCCCAGGCTGGTCTCAAACCCGCAGACTCAGGCAATCCACTCGCCTCGTCCTCCCAAAGTGCTGGGATAACAGGCTGAGCCACTGAGCCCGGCCTCATGTGAGATTTTTTAAATGCTGGAGCATTTTCCAGTCCTATCTGGAAGTTTCCATTGGAAATGTGGGTACAGGGCAACCCCCTTGGGTCCCCTCCCACTGTGGGAGCCTTTCTGTCCCCTCAATAAGTCCTGCTTTAAAATATATATATAAAAAGAAAAAGAAATGTGGGTGCTGAGGGCTCTGGGGCACAGCTAGAGCATGGGCGATGCCCAGCATAAGGGACAGCTGGGGCCAGCAAGTCCTGTAGCTGGGTAGTGGTGAGCCAGAGAGGCTGCCTCCCAAGGCGGGGATGCCTGAGTTGCGGCATCTGTCAGTCTTGCCCTGACTCAGGGACAGTCCTCAGTGGCTCAGGTCCCTCTGCTATTCACAGCCCTCAACATCTCCCTATTGTCTTGGGACATAATCCAAACCCTAACCCCACCTGAGTCCCAGCCTTCTCTGTTGCTACCTCCCTCTCACCAGCAGGCAACTCCCTGGCTAGCCAAGGTTGCTGCTTCAGGGCATGCGCACCTCGGGTCTGTCTTCATTCAGCCTCAGATGAAACAAGATCTTCCCAGGTGGGCTTTCTAACCACACAATCATCCCCACTCTCATCCCTCTTCTCCATTACTGAAAGTCTCTAAACCCAAGTTCCCTGAAAAAAGGCTTCCAAAGACTTACGCACTTTTCAATTCTGGAACCTGCGAATGTCACCAAATATGGCAAAAGATGCGATCCCACGAAGGGTCCTGAGAGGGAGGGATCATCCTGGATTGTCTGGGTGGGCCCTAAATACTTTTGCAGTGTCCTCTTGAGAGGAAGGCAGAAGGAGGCTCCACACACACAGAGGGAGAGGCCACGTGACAGCAGGGGAGCGAGGTCTGCTCCTGACCCTAAGCTCCCTAGTCTGTCTAGACGGGCCCTGGGACCAGCATCTGCCACTCCAGGTTGCCTGCCGCCCAGGCACCTGTAGACCTTTGTTCCTTAGTGGTGATTTCTGTCAAGGAAAAAATCACATTTTGGTTAACCACACAATGGTTGCAAACTCCAAGGTGACCAGGAGCCTAGAACATGAAGTGGATGAGGCAGGCCGGGGGAACAGGCGCAAATTGGGTCTGGAGCCCAGCTCATCCTGTGGGCAGCAAATGCCCAGCTCCGTGGACTGGTGCCCTGTGGGAACACCAGCCCATGGAGGCCTCAAGGGAAGCTGCACAGCAAGGGGTGTATTTCCAGGCTCCTGGTTTTAAAATGGTGACCACTTAGGCAAAATGCTTAAAATACCGTACTATGTGACCCACAAGTAGCCACCAGTTTCTTCAAGGACAGGGGACCCATTGAGGTAAAGCGTGGCAGGTCCAGGTGGCTTCCAGCTTAGACTGGGGTGCCTAAAAATTAAGGCAGCTCTCCTTACAGGGCCCCTGGGGGAATCAGAGTCCCCGAGTTAGAGCACCATCCCTAATTTGAATGTCGACACAGTGGCAGGTTTGCAACAAACACTTCAAGCACATAACAGAGTTGTGACGTGAATCATTCCCACCGCGGCAGCAAATACCAGGATTGAATGAAAAGTTATATTCTTGATTTTCTTGAATGCTGGTGTTGGAGAAACAAACCAACAAACCTCAGTTCCTACCTAAGAAATCATCCAGGCCCTAGTCATTGTCAAGTAAGGAATGAGAGAGGCGGGAGGGAGGGCAGCCCTACTCACATCTCAGTCTGAGCTGAGGCGGGCAGACTTAATGCCCCTGGAAGAGAGCAGGCACTGAAGGGTGAGGTGGCAGGAGCACTGGCCCTGCAGGAGGAGGGACCCCAGGGGACCCAGCAACCTGAGTGTGAAACAGCTTTCCCCACTGAGTATCCTTGGCCCCTAAAAATGCACAAAAGTTGCCCAACAGCGCCCCCTAGCCCTCATAATTATATACCTTCTTATGCAAGAGGAGGGCCTGGGAGGTTTTTAAATGTACGGGAGAGCAAGACACTAGGGCAAAATCTGATTCTGTAGGTCATACTTGCCAATAACTTGTGTGGGTGTGTTGGGGTGGAGAGCAAGGGTGGGTATGGGAGAGGGAGGGAAGAGAAGGCAGGGTAAGGGCCGCATTTATCAAGCGCTGACCCTAGCATTCCAGCCAGGGCTCCCTGTTTTCAAGCTGGTCAGATCATAGCTGACACTGAAGACACACAGAGGCCTGCCAAGGTCGAGCCAAGAGCCCCTGGGCTTTATTTAAAGGTGTGGGACGCCGGACTCGGTGGCTCAGCCTGTAATCCCGCACCTTTGGGAGGCTGAGGTGAGTGGATTGCCTGAGCCCACGGGTTCGAGACCCGCCTGGGCAACTTGGCGAGACCTCATCTCTACAATAAATCAAAAATCAGCCGGGCGTGGTAGCGCGCGCCTGTAGTTCCAGCTACTCGGAAGGCTGAGGCGGAAGGATCGCCGGAGCCCGGCGGGTCGAGGCTGCTGTGGCCGGGAGCAGCCACTGCACTCCAGTCTGGGCGACAGAGGGAGACTCCAACTCAAAAAATAAAAAAATAAAAAAAATAAATAAAAAAAAAAGGTGTGGGAGGCATATTATGGTCTGTGGCAAACCCATCTGTTGTAGGGTTTGCCTGCAAGTGGTTGAACCACGGCGGCCTGGGGCCTCACCAGGAAGCTCCACAGCTCTGCAAGCCACGTCCTGGCTGCAATGGGCCCACAGTATATGCCCATCGATGCCCTGCTCAGCTGGCCAATGGCAGGCAGGTAGGCAGGCAGCCAGAGGCCAACACACACGACTGGTTCTGAGATACGTCCCCCACTCTTACACAGCAGGGAAACTTTGAGTCAATGGCCACCAAAACAAAATAGTCAAGGTCACTTGGCGAGCCACTGAGTGACAGCTTCACCAGGCCCAGTTGTGATTTACGGCTCACGAGGTGACACCGTCCCGGGGAGCCTCTGGAAAACTACTTGGAGAGAGAGTTCTGTAGGCAGGATTTCTCATTTTCTCATCGCTTTTCCATTTTAATGATATAGTTCCCCCAGGGGGCTGAGGGAGAAGTGAAATGCTTTTTATATTATGGCTGTGGCCATGTGGAAAAGACATATTTCCCTCGACATTCAACTCAGAATGAAGACGCATATTTGTAAAGCACATGTGAAAAATGTCATGCGCAAAGGGCATGAAATATTCGTTGTCATGGCTTGGGCTAGTTTTGTGAAATATCATAGGACAGGGAGAAAAATGTTAGGGGTGAGAACCCCCTGGGGAGAGCGGGAGCTGCTGTTCTTAAGGACATGTTCACAAAGCAGGCACCAGACGGTGTTTAGGACAGGAGGGGCAGGGAGAACGGAGACTCGCGTGCAGAAAGAATCTCTGGAAGGAAACACGGGACACCATTACAGCAGTTACCTGTTGGGGGGGGGGGGGGGTTGGAGGGTGCGAGCAAGACCTGCTCTCTACTTCTTTTTATTTTGAAAATTATGAGCTGTAGGAATATATCGCCTTTTCAAAACATAACATAAAACTAAAGCAGATAAAGTCTTTCACTTTGGTAGCTCACATCTCACAACAGAATGGGGACATTCAAATTCAGAGAAATACTGCATTTTTTTTTTTTTAATTGGAGACTTGCTCTGTCACTCAGACTAGAGTACAGTGGCATGATCACAGCTTACCACAACCTCGACTTCCTGGGTTCAGGCAACCCTTCTACCTCAGTCTCCCAAGTAGCTGGGAGTATAGGTGTGCACCACCACATCCAGCTATTTTTTAAAAAGTTTATGTAGAGATGAGGTCTCATTATGTTGCCCAGCCTTGTCTCCTGGGCTCAAGCAACCCTCTTGCTTCGGTCTCCCAAGTAGTTGCGACTACAGGTGCACAACACCATGCCCAACTAATTTTTTTAATTTTTTGCAGAGACGAGGTCTCGCTATGTTGCCCAGGCTGGTCCCAAACTCCTGGGCTCAAGTAATTATCCTACCTTGGCCTCCCAAAGTGCTGAGATTACAGGCATGAGCCACTGTGCCTGGTCAATACTACATATTTTGATTGGGAAAAAGAAGTCTCAAAAAGTAAATTTCCTCCCTCTAGCCAGCCCTGTCCCGGTACTCAAAGACTAGCCATCAGCCACTTTCCAGTTCCTTCCAGTGACCTGCTTCTACAGTTCCCAATCCTGTTTCTCAGGGAAATCTTCCCAACAGTCACCCGAAGTCCCCACACTGTGACCTTGGCCTTCTTTGGGCTCTCTGGGGACTTGGAGGCTGACCATGATGCTTCCCAATGTAGCAGATCTGCACAGCCGGCTTAGTGGTCACCCTTCCTCCGGGGTAAACTAGTGTACAGCGGGGAGCACGGCTCTCGACGTGGTAAGGCGCAGGACTGGGACTTCTTTCCAAACTTTGAAGAATTTGCTATCAGGCTGGGAAAAGAAGACGCAATTGTCTTCCAATATATGTCTCCCTTTCTCCTATAATAACAGAATCCTCGTTCTGTCATTGAGCATGTAGCTATCCAGAGCCCTGGCAGCTGAGTCTAGCCACTGGCTGATACCAGGCCAACAGTACTTAGCGGAGTGACATGGGCCATCTCCAGCACAAGCCTTCCAAGGGAGAGGGTGTGCTCCACATCAGCCCCTGACCTTGACCCACTGCTTGGAATGTGGACATGGTGGGGCTGAGCGATCTGAGGTCACGCGGACAAGCGCAATGCTCTAGATTCAGTCACATGACAAGGTGGAAGGAGGCTGGGTTGCTGACAGGGGGCCACCGTGAGAGTCCTGGACTGCTTACACCTGTCCTGTTAGGTGACTCTTGTTCAAGCCACTGTTTTAGATTCAAGTCTTCACTGCAATAGAGAAAGGGAGCTGTGAGACAGAGAAAGAGTGAGAGAGAGAAAGACAGAAAGGGAGAGAGAGAGAGAATAACTTAGTAAAACAAAGTACAACAAATTGATGTAAGGAATTTGGAAAAGATAAGACAGGAGACCGCCGCTTTGCTTCCCTTGGTGCAGGTACGGTTAGCACAGATCACCCACATGAATGCTCACCAAGTTCTCACTTGGGCAGGCTCCAGGCTCTGTTTCTAAAGCACAATTTCATTTCATCCTCTTGCCCCTGCCATTTTGCAAATGAGAAACTGAGGCTCCATGAGGTTACATGACTAGCCCAATTCCCTTGGCTCCTTGGTGGTGGAGCTGGGATTGGAACTCAGTCTCCCTGACCCCAGAGCCCACCATCTTGGCCACTGAGCCACACTGCCTCCCAGAGATTCAGGTTTCTGGATGTGGCATGTCCAGAGCTTATAGCTAGACACACAGCCCTCTTCTCTGATGGTCTTCCATGTCCTGGCAGCAGCAACTGCATATTCTTTATGAGGGGCTGTGGCTACACCCTAGCAAATGGGACAATCGGCAGGACAACAGAAACAGGAAAACAAACTAAGTGATGAAGGTCAACATGCCACACCCACCGGCCTCCAGGGCTCTGATAGAGTCAGGGACAGACCTGAGGGGAAAAGCACAAGGCCCAGGGCTAACGAGGACATCAGAAACCCTAAGTGCCCGACAACTTAGGAAGAAGCAGCCAGGTCCTCCTCCCTGTAGATTTCCAGGGCTCTCTGGCTCTCTTGAACTTCTGAGTGAGGGGCAGGACCCCGCCATGGGACACGATGCCCTCTCCTCATTCACTTAGCCATTCCTTCTGGTTCTTCAAGACTCAGCTTTGGCATCAGCTTCTCAAGGAAGACCTCCTCACCCACCACACTGGCCTTTGCAGCTCATGGGGACTTACTCCACCTGTGCTTTCCTCTTATGGCATTTGTCCTACCAGTGGCATTTGTCTGAGAGCCTGTCTTCTGCACCAGTCTAGATCTCTCTGAGGGCAGGAGCTGTCTCAGTGTCTTCAGCCACTATAGAGCCACCCAGAGCTGAATGCAGAGGAAGTCAGGTTCCCTCTGGACCCAACCTCCTCTTTGGGAGTAGATCCAGGAGCCCCACAGGAAACACAAATGAACACATAGGAATTTGGCTTTAGAGGCACACAGGGCAGAATGAAGCTGGCAAGTGTCAGACTTTGCCTCCCCGTTTCTTCTCTGTTCATGGTCACTGTTAGTCCTATGGGTTCAGAGCACACACACCCACGGGGGTGGTCCAGAAGCCCCAAGCCTCAGAATACCACCACCAAAGCCACTACTCTCCCAAGTTCTCAACACCCCATGTCTTTCCCCCAGACTGAAGTGCAGGTTGTGTGGGGTCTGTCATCCACTCCAAAGTGAGGGTTCTGTCTTTCACTGACCTTGAAGTTCCAATTTGTATTAAACTTGTACAGGGATATTGAAAGCAGACAATTCAATTTCACAAAACAAATCCACTGACATTGATGGTGGAACTTTGTTTTGGCAAAATCCAGTCAGATTGACCAATGCCCGTGGACCACTAGCCACAGTGGTGGCAGCTTCCTGCCATGCACTGGTGGCTCACAGCCATAAAGCTGGGCTGGGCTATTTTTCTTGGCACCCGAAGTCCCCATGATCTTAGGATTCTTCCCAGGAAGCATCCAGCTCACAATGACTATTCCAGATGTGGGAGGGTACTTGAGGTGCTGGGGGCAGTAGGAGGAGGTGGACACCCAGCGTGGGCAGCACAGGCCCCTCAAGCGGCCACACGTTGGAGATTAGCATTTCTGTGGGTGCTGTCCAGCATTATAAAGAATCAGTCTTCTGGAAAAAATTTTAAATGGTGACAAAATTCAAAAGTTCATAGATGCCTTGGGATCTGTGGGTTTTGTGCATCTATCATTTTGGGGGCTCAGAACTCTGCTCACAGGCTCTAATTCTGGGGCCCAACCCCATCAGAAACAGTGTGTGGGGGTGACTATCTGGCCACAGCTTTATGTAAAAGCCCATAATGGAAAAAACATAACAATCACACTACTCTTGCCCCTGAGATCTGTGACACCAGCAAATCCGGGAAAGTGCAGTGAGTGAGGGGCATAGGATCCAGCTCACAGGAAGGAAATGGAGAATCTGAGCCTGGCAGAGGAATCAGGGAATAGATGATTTATTGATTCTCTCATTAACAGCTCCCTGAGACATATATTGTTACAAAACAATCCACACTGCTGAGCGCAGGTGTTATTTTAAACAAAGAATATATCCGTTAAACGATATACGGATGGGAGTATAAAGTTAAACCTATGAAAGTTTGAATTTTTAAGAATTTTGTATGGTAACCAAGGTATGTTATGCTAGTCAACCAAATATGGCAAATGGTGATTCTCAGTCATAAATCTTAAGATAACTATTTGTAGGAAAACTAGATATCTTCATGTGAAAGAATGAAGTTGGACCCTTACTGTCTTGGTCTGTTTGGGCTGCCACAGCAAAACGCCATAAACTGGGTGGCTTAGAGACAACAGAAATGTATTTTTCATAGTTCTGGAGGCTGGGAAGTCCAAGATCAAGGTGCTGGCAGATTCAGTTTCTGGTGAGGTTTGCTTTCTGGTTTGTGAATGGTGACTTCTCGCCGTGTCCTCACATAGTACAAGGACTAGCTGGTTCTCTGTAGTCTCTTTTATAGAGGCACTAATCTAATAATCTCCCAAAGCTTTCACCTCCCAACACCATCATGTCAGAGTTTACCTAATGACATTTCAACATTTCAGCATTTCAACACATGAATTTGGGGGGAACACAAACGTTCAGATCAGAGCACTACTTTACACCACCTCACACAAAAATTAACTCTAAATGGATTAAAAACTGAAACATAAGACCCCAAACTATAAAATCCTGAGAAGAAAGCAGAGGAAAAGCTTGATGACATTAGATTTAACAATAATTTCTTGGCTAAAAAATGATACCCCAAAGCACAAGCAACAAGAGTTAAAAAATAGACAAATAAAATTTTATCAAAATTAAAAACTTCTGTGCATCAAGGACACAATCAGCAGAGTGAAAAGGCAACCTAAGTAATAGAAGAAAGTGTTTGTAAATCACATATCTGATAAGTGGTTAATATTCCAAATGTATAAAGAACTCCTATAACTCAACAACAACAACAAAATAACTCAACTAAAAATAGGTAAGGGACTTGAATAGACACTTCTCCTAAGAAGAAATTCAATTGCCAATAAGACTATCAAAAGATGTTCAACATCACTAGTCATTAGGTAAACTCAAATTAAAACCACAATGAAATATCACCTCATACCCATTCAGATACGATAAACACGCACACACACACACCCCAGAAAATAATAAATGTTGGCTAGGAGGTAGAGAAATTGGAACCCTTGTGCATTGTTGATGGGGCTGTAAAATGTTGCAACCACTATGGAAAACAGTATGGCAGCTCCTCAGAGGAGGAGTAATCAAGGTACCGTAAGATCCAGCAATTCCACTTCTGGATATATACCTGAAAGAACTGAAAGCAGGGACTCACACAGATATTTGCACACCCATGCTCATAACAATTTTCACAATAACCCAAGTGTCCATCGATGAATGAAAGGGTAAGCAAAATGTCCTGTCTATAGATAGTGGAATATTATTCAGACTTAAGAAGAAATGAAATTCTGATACATGCTACAGTATGGATGAGCTTTAAGGATGTTATGCTAATTGAAATAAACCAGTCACAGAAGAACAAATACTGTGTGATTCCACGGCATGAGTTACCTAATCAAAATCATAGAGACAGAAAGCAGAATGGTGGTTGCCAGGGATAGAGGGAGAGGGAAATGGGAAGCTGCCTCATGGGCACGAGAAAGTTCTGGAGATTGTGCAGTAACGTAAATGTGCTTGATACCACTGAACTGTACACTTTAAAAAATAGTTAAAAGGGTAAACTTTATGTTATGTATATGTTACCATCAATAAAACAAAAAGATAACTATTTGAAGACGGACAGTTGTTTTTTCTCTCAAACTGCAAATTGTCCTTATTTTACAAAGCAGAAAACTGAGGTGCAGAGAGCTGCATAACTTGCTTGAAGTTACACAGCTGTTGCTTGAAGGAGCCAAGCCCCAGGCCTGAGTCGACCTGGCACCAGAACCCCCACCACAGAGAAAGCCCTGGAGGAGGGACGTTTCAGGGATCTCTGGGGAGGCTGCTGTTCTGACCCTGAGCTCTCCCTGAGCACATGATGAGGGACATTTGCTCACTGATGTAACACGTCCCCCAAATCCCAGCTCCGAACACCCAACAGCCAAACAGAAACTGTCCTAGACAAGGAGGCCAAGCAGAGTGAAACCAACACTCCCCTGGCTCTCACTTACCCTTTGTGGGGCTTCTGGTGCCCATCTGCATCCAGAAAGCCAACAGTCAACACTGTCTATGCTTCCTCCTGCCCACACACCCAAGGAGTTCCCCCTGGCTTTCTGAAGGTGCTTCTGGGCAGGACTTCTCCCTGACAGTGAATTCTCTGGTTGTTTCAGTCCTCTTTATTGCAGGCAACTGCTGTGACCCAAGCTACTGAGGACATAAAGACTGCAAACCCACCTCTTCTGCCCACCTACTCTCCCACTCCAGGGCTGTGAATATGGACGTAGCACTCCCCTCCCTAAGCAAGATTGCAACATGGGACTGTAGTGAGAGGATGTCCCATCTGCAAGGAAGGAAAATTACGACCAAAGAAGAGCCAGGGCCTTCTATCCAGGGGTGGCAAAGACTTTTGCCAGGCTTCTGCCCAGTGTCCTCTTCTCCTGGTGGAAATAAATACCTGAGGATCACTGTGATCTTGCCCAGAGTAGACCCCTGAGGAGGAGGACCTTTCTCATGATTTAGGGACACTCGGCAGGCCAGATGGTCTTTAGGCTGAGGAGACCAATGAGAAGAAAGTCTTAGAACATGGCCAGCCACCTTTGGCTCAGCAGGCTCAGCCCCATGTGCATTTGAGGCCCTTGAAGCACTTCAGAATGGCCATTCAATCATCTAGCCATTCATTCGTTCATCAGGGAGGTGCATCAGTCTGCACTGTGCAGGGCATGGTGCAGCCAAGAGGCCTGGGCTGAGTCGAGCTACCCAGCCGGCACATGGCTCCTCTTCCTCCCAAGACAATCAGCATGCCTGAAATGTTGCCCTTCCAGCCATTTTTTGGTTACTCCTGCCTCCTCTCAGTTTCATGAGGAGTCACAAAAAGTCCCCAAGAACTGTCAGGAGATGATTTTCTCAGAGACCTGAGCTCCCCCTCCCCCAATACCAGGAAGAGCCAGGATACAAGGGATGGGGGAAGGATACAGAAAAGGTAGTTGGAGATGCAAATACCATGTTGGGGGGCTTTATTGAGTTTCAGATACCTTTCTTCTTGAACATACTGCCAAACTTCCAGAGACTCTGGGGGCCAGCTCTGAACCTCACTGCCCCCCTTTCCCCATTCCCTCTTTCCTTTGACTCACCACTGAGGAAGCAAGAATGGCATGGTCTCCAGACCCCTAAGACTAGCCCCAAAGCAAGGCCCAATGGAAGTCTATGGCACAACTATCAAAAGCTGTCTGGACCATGGAGGTGTACCATTGTGGACCTGGAGGCCTAGGGGTCAGCTCACCTAGGTCCTTGCCCAGCTGTGCTATATAGATTTACTGTGTGGCCTTGGCTGGTCACTTCTTTTCTCTGAGCTTCTGTGTCAATTATTTGAGCACCTGGCCCTGAGGGTGGACAGAAAAGGCTCAAGAATAACCAGCTAGGTTCCTCAGAGCATGAGCAACTGGCTAGGTCCCCAGAGCAGGAGCCTGAGAGAGGAACAGATTCAGAGACCTTTGGAGGAAGCACAACCTCCAAAGCACTGCACTGAGGAGCCCAAGTGCATCAGCCCACAAGAAGGCAGGAGGTGAGCTTCTGGAATGAGTCAGTATCTGCTCAGGAAAAGCCAGTGCCAGAGCTCTTCTCCTTTTCCCCTTCAGTTCTACTCAACCCAGCAGGCCTGGTCTGGAGCTGTCCTCATCCTCCCTGCTTGGAGGCCCTCCCTATTCCACCGTGCCTTTCCAGGGTTTCACCGCCTTTATTGTCATTGTTAATTTATTATTTCACTTCCACTGTTAGCTTGTCACTAAGTTATTATCATTTTTTACTGATTATCTTAGATATTATACCATGCTTCTTTAACTGATTAGTGTCTACCTTAAATTAGTAGTTTTATTGCATCCTGGACAATGCAAGGACTCATAATTACATTTATCCCTCCCACCTTTGATGTTATTATCTTGTACTTTAATTATGCATACATTTTAAAAAGCCATTATCATTGCTATTGTTTCATATAGTTAATATTCACTTTGATTTATATGAATATATCCATTTCCATTGCTCTTCATTTTTTTCCATATTTCCATGCTTCCACTTGCGATCATTTTTCTTCTGTCTGAAGAACACTAGGATTTATTTTAGGTGTACTGTTGACAGATTCTTCAGTTTTTGTCTGTCTGAAAATGTCTTCATTTTTGAAAGGTTCTTTATCTGGATATAGAATTCTATTGGCAGCCATTTTAGAAAAAAAATGTCTTCAGCAAACTAGAAATAGGGGAACATATCCTTAATCTGAAAAAAAATATTTGTAAAAAAAAAACTTCAGCTAACATCATACTTAATGATGAGAAACTAGAAAATTTCTCACTAAGATTAGGATGTCCCTTTTCATCACTCCTTTTCAACATTGTACTGACTGATGAAATAAGACATGTCCTACCTGATGAAATAAGACAAGAAAATTAAATAAAAGGTAAACATACTGGGAAGGAAGGAAGGGAAAAAACTGTCTTTATTTGCAGATGACCTAATTGTCTACATAGAAAATACAAAATAATTGATGAAAAAGACTCTTGGAACTAATAAGTGATTACAGGAACATTTCAGGATACAAGATTAATGTATAAAATTCAATTACTTTCCTATATACCCACAATGAGCAAGCAGAATTCAAAATTTAAAAAAATACAATATCACGTACCTTCATATAAAAAAAATTACGTATAAATCTAGGTTGCCCACTCTCACCCCTCTTGTTCAATATTGTGTTGGAATTTCTAGCTCAGGCAATTAGACAAGAGAAGGAAATCAGGGGTATCCAAATAGGAAAAGAGGAAGTCAAGTTATCCCTCTTTGCTGATAATATCATCCTATACCTTGAAAATACAAGAGAATCTGTCAAAAACCTTCTTGCACTGAGAAAGGACTTTGGCAAAGTCTCAGGGTACAAAATAAATATGCAAAAGACAGTTGCATTCCTAAACACCAACAATAAGCAGGCAGAGACCCAAATAAAAAGTACAATCCCATTCACAATAGCCACCAAAAAAATGAAATACCTTGGCATCTTCCTAACCAGAGAAGTGAAGACCTTTACAATGAGAATTACAAAACACTGCTCAAAGAAATCCAAGAAGACACAAACAAATGGAAAAATATTCCATGCTCTTGGATAGGAAGAATCAACATTGTTAAGATGTCCATCCCACCAAAGGCAATCTACAGATTCAATGCAATACCCATTAAGTTACCAACATCATTCTTCTCAGA
>CAUYQG010182168.1:0-17230 GCA_963574415.1 Tarsius wallacei
ACTTTGTTTGCTTTGTCACAAACACTTAAAAAAAAAAAAAAAAAGGCAGTTGGGCTCGGTGGCTCAGCCTGTAATCCCGTGCCTTGGGAGGCTGAGGTGAGTGGATTGCCTGAGCCCGCGGGTTCGAGACCCGCCTGGGCAAGCGAGACCTCATCTCTACAATAAATCAAAAAAATTAGCCGGGCGTGATAACGTGCGCCTGTAATTCCAACTACTTGGAAGGCTGAGCCGGAGGGATCGCCGGAGCCCAGCAGGTCGAGGCTGCGGGGGGTGGGAGTGGCCAATTCCCTCCCGCCTGGGTGACTGCGTGCGACTCCACCTTAAAAAAAAAAAAAAAAAAAGGCAAGCAAATCTTCCTCATTTCTCAATTTTCATCCACCTTATTTTTATTTATTTAATTATTTTTAGTTGAGGTCTCACTCTGTCACCCAGGCTGGAGTGCAGTGGCATAATCATGGCTCATCACAGTCTCAACCTTTTAGGCTCAAACAAGCCTTCCACCTCAGCCTTCCAAGTAGCTGGGATTACAGGCACGTGCCACCATACCAGGCTAATTTTGGGATTTTTTTTTTTTTTTTTTTTTTTGTTAGAGATGAGGTCTTGCTATGTTTTCCAGGCTGATCTTGAACTCCTGGTCTCAAGTGATCCTCTCACCTTGGCCTCCCAAAGTGCTGGAATGACAGGCATGGGCCACTGTGCCTGGCCTCCTCCACCTTATTCACAAGTTATTATTTTTTCCCTCCCCTCCTATGGGTGGATGGGCAGTAAAACAATAAAAGCAAGACAAGACTCTGTCATGAGTTTCCAGTGTAATACAGTACGGTGCTAACATCTGTTTCTGGTGCCTAAGACACCATGCCGGGCATGGGAACCTCACACAGGGACTCTCCAACCTCTGTGACCAGCAGAAACTTGGGAAAGATGCCTGCAGCTGACATAGACCAGCCTCTGCCTTGTCCAGAGTCCGAGGCTGGTTCTGTCCTAAGCACCCCTCCTCAGCACTGGGAATGCTGATTCTGTTTGGTTCTGAGCTCCAGTTCGCCACTAGCTGCAAAGGCATGACCCCCTGCCCTCCCCTCCCTCCTCGGTAACCTCTGTACTCTGTAGGGATGCTAACAGTTTTTCCAGAAGCAGTCATCTAAACCAAACCTGCATCATCCAAAAAGCAAAGCCAAAAGGTAACCAGAAAATATGTATCTCGGAGAAGTATCCAAGAAGTGCCCTCAGCATCTGGTATCTGTCATTGTCCCCAGTCAGTCCAAACTATCAAAATAAAAGGCCCATGACAGAGTTTATGTCTTTTCTGTATCTGTGGAGAAAACAACAGACTTTGGTCCCAAGATGTTCATTCAACCATGGAATTCGGTTTATCAGAAGCTCCATGATTTTTGTGTTCTAATTGCCTCTTTCTGAAATCATTGAAAGTCACCTAGCTCTGATATGTGAACCAAATGAAACTTGTTCCAAGGCAAATATAACTCAGGCTGAATGACTTGAATGGCAAGTGTGCTGGTAATAATAGCTTTTCAGAAGTTCTAAGGGGTGGGGTTCAGGGAACAAGTTTGAGTAATCCTTTATCAAACACATAACCTTGTGCTTCACAGCCTGTTGTTCTGCTGAAACAATGAAACCCAAGTAAAAGATTCAGAGAAAGCTGCAGAGGCCATAGTGGCCTCCACAACCCATACCTGACTTTTTTTTTCACTTCTTTTTCATAATTATGGTCCTGCTTGTCTTTTCTCAGTGACAAAAGCCAAAGTGAAACCTCAAAACCATATATGTAAACCCATGACTATTTATAGCTAACCAATTTCTGACAACACAGCTACATTAGATTTGATCCAGTTGTGCATGACTGGGAAAATTAAGCATGACACATCTCTTTCCATCTGCTTCCCAAGCCCTGGGATGCTCTGCAGCGATGCTCTGTGTGCTTTCTCTTTGGTGGAAAAAAAAAATACCAAGATAGATGGCATCACCTGTGCAGTGAGAGAAGTGGGGGCCCGGGCCTATGGAAGCAGTTTAATCACTTACAAGCAGTTTATCATTCAACATAATAACACAGGGCCTTAAAAAGCCTGGCCTGACACTCTCATTTGTCCTGTGACAGAGTGCTCACTGCATGGGAATTTAATATCCCCAATGCAATCAAACTTTGCAGTGCACAGAAGGGGCCTGCTCTCTGTAAGGCAGAAGCCACGGTACAACTCACTTCCCTCACCAGGCAGAAGGCTGCAGGGGGCCAGAGCCTGTTAACCACAGCATGGTTCTCAAACCAGCTCCCATATGAGACTCGTTTGGGAATGGCCCGGCCCCAACTTGAATACACGAGGCCAGGACACGGGTATTTTTTCCAAAGCTATACAGACACAGGGTTGTATTGCAAATTGCAAGAATGCAGTGCTGACCTTTTGGTGTGATTGCTGGCGGTGTTCTGAAATTTGGTCCAAGGTTGGGTGTACATTACCTTCCAGAAAATGAAGGCAGCTGCATAATAGTTTTCCTCATAGGTGAGCAGTCCCAAGGAGTTGTCTGATGGGGTGTAAATCTCCTTTTCCATAGTAACAGGCAAATCTTCTGGCTGTTCTGCTCCTGATTAACCTGGCACAAAATCCCTTGATCCAGGCAAAATAGATGTTATTATCACCATTGTATTTTAAAAAATGGAAAAGCTGGAAGGTAAAATGGCTTTCCCAGCTTCACGCTGCTGGCTAAAAAGTGGCTGATTCAAAATGAAGATGGAGATTTTCTAGTTACATTTTTTTGGGTTTTTTTTTTTTTTCTGATTTTTAAGTGTACTTTCTACTGTGTTATCTTCACGTGTGAATAAAATTTCAGGTTTAGGAAAGCAGGATGTACTCAAAAAAATAAAATTTTTTTAAAAATTTCTTTTAGGGCAGTGGGTTTCAAAATGCTGTCCCTGAACCAGGAGCATGAGAATCACTTAGGAATTTACCAGAAATGTGAATTCTCAGCCCCCACCCCAGATCTGGAGAATCAGAATGTCTGGGGATGAGGCTGGTACTCCAGGGGATTTAGATGATGCCTAAAGTTTGAGAACCCCTGTTTTGGACAAAAGCTAAATTATAAGTCCTTTCCCCAAAATGTCATTGAAGTAGAACACCATAAAAACATTTTGTAAAATATCCCCAAAGGTAAAGCCAGAGAAGAGAAGTTTTGGGGTCTTGGTTGCCAGAGGTTGAGTCTTCATGACTGGAAGATAACCATAAGACAATTGTGAGAAATTGTCCCCCAGTCATGTATTTCTCTTCCTTGAGGAAAGAAGGCATTTATGTAAAAGTTAAGAGAGGTAGACAGAAACTGTTTAAAGAAAATATGTTAAATAAAGAAAGATAATTCTCTGACAAGGAAGTACCAGGGCCTAATCAGCAGAGGGACCATCTTTAGTTTAAAGCACTAGTCCTTAAACTAGCAGAATATAGGGGTACTTATAATTAGTTGAAGGCACCAGTCCTTTACACTAGCAGAATACAAAGAGAAAGGCCCTGTGAAGAGACATGGATGGGTTTAACAAACCTGTTTTCCTTTCCGCTTGGGTACACAGCCAGACAGATGCTCCAGCGTCTATGCAGTAAAAAGTGGCCACTGGAATGACCAATGGAATATGAGCAAAGAGATGAACCCTCCTTCTAAGCCAGCCCCCTCCCCAAATCCCTCATAAAGCCCCCTTTCCCTTCTTCTCCCACTGGCTGGCTGGAAGAAGAGAATTCAGCAAAGGCCTCCACAGTTCCAAGGGACAGCAGAGCCACAAGACAGAGGAACCCTGAGTTCCTCAGTCACCCTACGGAAGGCCACCTACCAAACACCTACATAGAAATGCTATCTGAATGAGACTCGAGTTCCCTGGGGCCAGGTCAGTGAAGTGTGGGCATTATTATAAACAATGCCTACCATGTGTAATTTAAGTCTTTGCTACAGCAATTAAAATAGATGCATATGCCATTGAAACAGATACATATCAAAATAAATGCATATTGAGGCAAAACTTCAATATCCCAGACCACATTCCAAAACTTGCACCTTAAAATGACTACGGAGCAGTCCCTAAAGGCAAAGAGTGCTCTCTAAGGTGTCAGTCTAGCACAGCTACACCTTGTTCTTCTGTGAACCTTCCCCAGGGACGCAGGAGTCCACTGTCACTCTTTATCAGATTGTCCCTTCTGGATATTGCCATCATATCTACATAATGCTGAGAGGGAGGAAAAGTGATCTATGTAGGACTTGTATTTTAAGTCTCCTCTTAATAATTGACTACAAACAACATGCTTTTGGGAAGCTTGACCTTTCTTGTCAGTCCCGCCTCTTTCTTTGTATATGCTGGATCTCACTATGTTGCCCAGGATGGTTTTAAACTCTTGACCTCAAGTGATCCTCCCTCCTCAGCCTCCCAAAGCACTGAAATTTCAGGCATGAGTCACTACACCTGGCAATCCAACGAATTATTATAACTTCTCTCATCTTCCCTTAATGACCTATGTCTTCTTTTAAGATTTCATATCTGTTGTTCAATATTCATTCATTGATTCAAAAATTATCTGTTAAAAGCCAACCATGAGCCAATTCTATTAATTGATTGGGTATAATAGTGACCATAAGAAGTTTACATGATTGTGAGGGAAACAAATAAGTCATTCTTTTTTCCATCTCTCCACAGGTTTGACATGGATGAATTTTCCTTGGATGAGTCTTCCTTGGATGAATCTTCCACGATGATTTCCTAGTTTACTTCTATTCTCTGGTAGAATATTTATTCTCTGCTTTGCACAATCATCCTTCTCTACCCAATAATTAAATGGTATTAAATGATGGAGTCCTCAAGTCTCTGTTTTAGGCTATTCCTCTCCTCAGTTTCTACATTCAGGTAACTATATCCTTATCAATGGCTTCAATTTTTACCCATCTACACATGAGTCACAAATGTGTTAATAGTTCTCTGGCACAGACTTGTCTTTGGAGTTTCTGACTCATATAACCAGTGATGCTGGTTACCTACTAAATGTTCCTACCTGGATATCTCAAGGGCACTTCAAGCACAGTGTAACACAAAATGAACTCAGTGCATGAAGCTCCACATTCCACCACCATACTTGGTTTTCTTCCAATGTGACCATTATCAGTAAACAACACAAGCTTTACTCTGGTAAGCCAGACAGAAATCTAGGAATCACTCTTGACATCTTCCTCTCTCTCACTCCTGATATCTACTCTAAAACCATGCCTTGCCGACTTGACTTTCAAAATGTCCTCTGAATCTGTCCACTGCACTAAGTCTCCTCTGTAGTATCCTAATCCCAACCATCCACATCTCTTGACTGCATGTTGGCAATATCTTTTCCATTCAAACCATCACTGTCTATTCTCTACAACACAGAGCAATCTTTTTCAAAGTGCAAATCTGGTCACATTATTCCAATACTGCTTAAAACTTGAGGCTTCCTGTCAGTCTTAAGCTGAAGATCCACATGCTTGATATTATCCACAAGATCCTGCCTTGGTCTGGACCCCATCTGGACCCACCCACATCTCAGAATCATCCTTCCATTTTCCCTCTGCAACCCAACCACATTGAAATTTTTCTTGAATGAGCATATTCCCTGCAACCATGAAGCCTTGAAGCATACAACTTTCTTGGTCTCAAACAATCTCCGTATCCATTTCGTTTGTCTTTTACCTCTTCTTTTAGATTTCATCTCCTTCTATTGCCCTTGATCAGAAATCCTGTTGTAGCCTCCGTTTTGTGATCAACTATCCCTTTTCTAAGTCTTTCATCTCCACACCCATCACAGTTGTAAATTTGCATTAATTTGTAAGACTCTTTGCTGAATGTCTATCTCTGTCACTCAATTACAAATAACTCATAAGAGCCAGAGCCATGTCCGCTTTTGTCCCACTCCTGTGTCCTAAGTCTCTTACTCCTTCAACAAATAATACGAGGGCACAGTAATCACAAGACAGAGAAGCCTCATCTGTTGTGGTACTTACACAGCCTTGGTAAGCAGATAATGACAAATCCAGAAGACGTGAGATGGGACCAATGCCTGACACAATGCCAGGCTCATTATGGATGTTCAATAAGTATTTATTGACTGTTGTTAAGGTAAATGGGCATAAAAGAGCCCATTGGGGGAGACCATAAGCCCTGGCTGCTCGTCTTTATGCCATGAAAGATGGAAGGGACTGAGAAGAAACAGCAGGTGACGTGAGTAGTGTCTGTTGTGCTTGCTATTGACTGATGAGTCTTCACTGCTGCTTTCCAAGGAAGTGAGCTGTAACACATTGATTTTTGGCATTTCTACGGTGAGACAGGGATGACTGGTCTTAATGACAAGAGTGATTCAGTAACCTGCACACAATAAGACCCCGTATGGGCTGGAGGAAAAGCTGTGTCTGCCACAGCTATTCCTGTTTTTGCTCAAATTACAGCTGACTCCAAGACATAGCTTTGAACTAGGCACAGTCAAATTTAAACTATTTTCTTGATTTAAAGTTGCCCTTTCAAAGTTAACTTAAATGTGTAAACAAATTCATAATATCTAGAGGATACTTAGGACATGGAATAAAATTTTCAAGTCTGGAAGCATATTCTATCTTCTTCTTCCCAGCCCATGGGTACTCCCTCAAATTACAGGTGTCCTCGGTTATTTTTCTCCTCCTCTGAATCCTGAGCAACAATAAAATTTCACACACGGAGTGATGAATAAGAAATGCTCTTCCCCAGGCAGAAAGTGAGATCAAAGCAAAGTATGTTATTCAAACCTTCAGCCTTTTAAAAAGCAAATGTTTCTTCACAAGATGCCCTAAAATATTCAAGGTTTGAAGAAAACAGAGTCTGGAAAGTTCTTTAAAGTTGTTCAATTACATAAATAAATTGCTCTACTGAACTACCAATTTTCAGATTTTTAAATATGACTGTGTGTGTGTGTTGTGTGTGTGTGTGTGAGAGAGAGAGAGAGAAAGGAGAGACTGGGAAGTTTCTAAATAAAACTTTGAAATCAAGGGGTCTGTGCACTTTTTTTTTAAAGGAGCTTGGTGACAGGGCTTGAAGATGGTTTGATTACTCCAGATCATATCTTTCGTGAGCAAAGAATCAACCTTAAGTGAGATACCTCAATTCATTCAATGACAGTTCCTTCAGAAAAGTTACTTCTCCCTGAACCTCAACATGCTAGTCTGTACGATGGTGCTCATATTACTTCCCTCACAGTTAGGGGATGCCAGCAGCATCTGATACATCAACTAGGAATGAAAGGCAGTCAGAAAAGACCATTATGACTGCCTGTTGTCTTTACAAGAAGACTGTACAACTGAAGGAAGGCAGTCAAGGACACACCTGGGTCCAAGGCATGACCTGCAGTATATAGACGTCGCCAGTCAGTGAACTCTCTGGGACTGAAGATGTTGTTTTCCATCAGAATCCCCTGGAGAGCATTTTAAAAGGCAAAGATTTATATGGGCATCTGAGAGTCAGTCAGGTTTGGATGCCCAGAGCAGGAAAGCATACTGCAACACATATTCTGGAGTGCTCCCGTGACTTCTTGTAAAACTTATGACAACTCTCACTGTATGGAAAAAAGAATGGAATCTGGAGTTGAGAGGATGGGACTTTTAGTTCTCACTTCATCGCCTAACTTCTGCGATCCTCACTTTGCTCATCTATAATTGGAAATAAAATGTACTTACTTCTGTCCTCTGTGCCTATTAAGCCTTCTGAAAGTGCCAAAGCACCCACAAATATGAGGCATAATTATTAAAAATGAGAAATCATGTCCTATTTTTTGGAGAAGGTATGCGTTTGAGTGCTTCTATTACACTGTAAGACCAAATAAAATTAGGGCATCTGAAAGGAAAAGATGTCTAAGAGTCTGTGGCATGTACAAGCTATGCAGAGTGTGTGTGTCTATGACAATATCAGAGACATGCTGGCACAAATACAGCTTTAATAGCATTTGTTTCTTTCTCTTTTTTTTAAGTATCCAATTGGTTGAATGAACTCAGATTGAGTGTTAAAGGAAGTATCTTAGTTTAAAATCTGAACTCTGGAAGAAAATTCAGTCTGCTAGGATAAAAGACAATAATCCACTAAATTTTAAAATTTGGCAAAACTACTATCATTCCTTAATTTTACATGCTGCATTGTAAAGTATTCTAACGGTGCTTATAATCAGAAACCATTAAGGAGTTTTCACCCTTCCACTATAAAATATCTTTAATTTTTAGTTGGTTTTACTTTAATAGTTTCCATTCTTCTAAATCACCACCTAAATTAGATTTTATCATAGATGAGAGCACTTATAGAAGAAAAGAACAGAATTTAAAAGTCATACGGTTTTTTAATGCATACACTAAGAAACAATTTTTTTCTATGGTTGCAGAATAAACTTTCACTTATGAGTCTGATTATGGGTTACAAGATGATTGCAATGGTTATGTGAAATGAGCGTATAAATATAATGCCTGCTGTAGGAAAGATGTACATTTTACCTCAGAGGGTAGACAGTGACAACTTAGAGTCTGAGAGCAAAATGTTCTCCCATTATTTTCTTAATTCTGGATAGGAAAAATTAGAAAACAGAAAGATGAAGGACATAAAAAGGACACGCTATCTGAGATTAAAAGCAAGACTGGAAGACTAAAAGACTAAAAACAAAATGATTGAGATCCATTGGCACCTAGAAAACATCCTAGAAGCAATTAGGTGATGGTCCATTGAAAAGGTACTCGCTGTAAAATTGGATGTTGACATTGTAAAGACGTCTGGAAGGTATTGCAGTGGGGTAGAAAACCAAAATAGGAGTTGAGTTTTGGGACAATGGAGAGACTACAGAAAGGACCATTAGAAGAGAATATTTTAGCAGTGTGTCTAAGCCATGCCCAATGAATAACATCATATCACTTTTTTTTTTCAAAAATCCAAATTATGTAATCAAAACAATTCAGGAAAAAAAAGAAAAGAACTTTTCCAGGTCCATATACATTGACCAAAGTTATTCCTAAGGAATGTCCAGCCATTTTGCTTTAATTCTGACTTCCTCATCCTCTATTTGAGTATCCTATTTGGTTTCTTAAGTGGATACAGACACACAGAAACCTCACATAGTATCCTGGGACAAAACATCTCCCACTGTAAATAAATGTTTACTTTCTGAATTACAAAGTAGTCTCTTGATAATTTGGTTAGCATCAATAAATCTTCCAATGGTGGATGAAGCAGAGTTCTGGAAAGAATACCTTAGAGGTAACCATGACAACATACAGTCAATGAGAAGCACCACCTGCTTCCCCACAAACACTCACACAACCTCACACACAAACATATGCAAAGAGCACCCTTAAATCTAAGAAGATTTGCACTTGAGGAAATCTACTCTCAAAATTAAGATTGTCTGACTTAACAAATAAAAATATAAGATCACTAGTTAAATTTAGATTTCAGATAAACAACAAAGAATGATTAGCATAACTATGCAATATTTGGATATTTGGTCATACTTGTATTTTAAAATTACGTGTTTCTTTGTTGGTGGGGATGTAAGTTAATTCAACGTTTGTGGAAAGCAGTGTGGCAATTTCTCAAAGAACTAAAAATCGAGCTTCCATATGATCCAGTAATCCCACTTCTGGAAATATACCCAGAGAAACAAATCACTCTACCAAAAGGGACACTTATGCACATAAGTTTTTTGTAGCACTGTTTATAACAGCAAAAACCTAGGACCAACCCAGATGCCCATTGAAGGTGGACTGGATAAAGAAAATGTGGTACATATACATGATGGAATACTATGCAGCCATAAAGAAGAACAAAATCATATTCTTTGCAGCAATACGGATACAGCTGGAAACCATCATTCTAAGTGAACTATCACAGAAACAAAACTGAAAACTGCATGTTCTCACTCATAAGTGGTCCTGGATCTCTGGTCACATGACACAAAGGTGGAGACGACAGATGCTGGGCACTGCTAAAAGAGGGAGGGAGAGAAGGCGGAGGGACAAAGGGCACACAACCACCCAGGCCCACTACCAGGAGAGAGAGGGCTCACTAGAAGCCCAAACCTCGCCTTCATGCAATCTACTCATGTAGCAAACCCTCACATGTACTCCATGACTCTAAGATAAAAAATAAATAAAATTATGAATCTAATTTATAAAATAAATAAATAAAATAACATCATGTGTTGCTTATCTGAAATGCAAATGTCCCTGGGCCTCCTATATTTTATCTGGAAATCCTACATAGAGGTCTATGTACTCCACTTTGGAAAACATGTTAAAAAATAAATGTTGTCACTTTAGACACTCAATTAGCCCAACAATCATAACCAAGTCACACATTTCACTACTGAAATTATACAATAGTTCTCTGATAGGAGATAGACATCCTGGTGAAACTGAAGATGAATTTTTGTTAAGTCTGTCATTAAGTGCAAAGACAAACTTTCAAAAAGTCTCATTCTTTTTTTTTTTTTTTTTGAGTCGGAATCTCACTCTAACCCAGGCTGGAGTGCAGTGGCACACTCACGGCTACTGCAGCCTCGACCTGCTAGGCTCAGGCTATCCTTCTATCTCAGCCTTTCAAGTAGCTGGAACTACAGGCATGCACTACCACGCCGGGCTAATTTTTTGATTTATCGTAGAGATAAGGTCTCACCAAGTTGCCCAGACTGGTCTCATAACCCTGGACTCAGGCAATCCTCTCACCTCTGATTCCCAAAGTGCTGGGATTACAGGCTTGAGCCACCGCGCCCAGTCCAAAGTCTCATTCTTAAAACCAGAGAATATGTCCTGAAGATTCTCAGGAGAGTTCTTATACCCCAGTGTATGAGTCAGGGTTCTTCTAATGGGATTTGTAGAGACAGAGAGAGGTTTACTTCAAGGAATTGATTCACACGATCATGAAGCCTTGGTGATGCCATCTGAATTTTGTGCCCACCACCAAAATTCACATGTTGAAACCCTAATCCCCAAGGTGATGATATTAAGAGGTGGGGCTCTTAGGGGGTGTTGAGGTCATGAGGACAGCACTCTCATGAATAAGATTCATGCTCTTATAAAAGAGGGCTAAGGGAACATGCCTACCCTTCCACCATGTGAGAATACAGCAAGGAGGTGCTGTCCATGAACCAGAAAGTCCTCGCCAGACACTGAACCTCGGTGTTCTACTGCCCATACTACAGGACTGTGAAAAATAAATTTCTGTTGCTGTAAGCTACTCAGGCTATCGTATTTTGTTATAGCAGCCTGAACAGGCTAGTTTGCAAATATTTTCTCCTATTTCGTAGCTTGTCTTTTCACTCTGCTGGTGTTCTCTGCTATGCAGAAGCTTTTTAGTTTTGCTGCAATTCCATTTATCTATTTTTGCTTTTGTTATCTGTGCTTTTGGTGTCAAATCCAAAAAAATCATGCCAAGGCCAATGCCAAGGAGCTTTTTCCCTATGTTCTCTTCTAGGAGTGTCTACAACCATACCATCCTGAACACACCCGATTTCATCTGATCTTCTAGGAGTTTCATAGTTTCAGATCTTATGTTTCATCTTTAATCCATTTTGAGTTGATTTTTGTGAATAGTGTAAAATAAAGGTCTAATTTCATGAAGATGCAGTTTTCCCAACACTATTTAAGAGTCTATCCTTTCTTCACTGTGTGTTCTTAGTGCCCTCATCAAAGATTAGCTGACCGTATATGCATGGGTTTACTTTCAGGCTCTCTATTCAATTCCATTGGTCTATGTGTCTGTTTTTAAGCCAGTACCATGCTGATTTGATTACTATAGTTTCATAATATAATTTGAAGTCAGGAAGTGTGATGTCTCCAACTTTGTTCTTCTTATTCAAGACTGTTTTGACTCCTTGAGGTCTTTTGTCGTTCCATATGAATCCCAGGAGATACTGATGCACGTAGTTGGAAAACCACTCTTTGAAAATACTCCCATGATGTATGTTACGCTTCACATTGGATGTAGTGGCAAGGCATATGGCAGAGACCTACCAAATCCCAACTAAACTGATAAAATTCCATGTCCTTCACATCAATATCTGGGGATGGATAATTCTTTCCTGAGAATTCCATGTGCAATAAAATTCCATGAGCACATCAGAAAGGAGCCTCCCAATCTCTCTCTCTACTAACCCCAATCCCATTTCAACAGAGTCTAGAGGATGCCACTCTGTACAAGAGTATCCAATGGGACAATTGCAAAAGAAAAAGATTCAATTATTCATGAATTGAGTTCTCACACAAGGATCCTGAGTGGAAGGAGTCAGCAGTGAATTCAGGTAAGGTGTATAATTTTTACAAAAACATCAAATTACTGAATTAAGGCATATTTCTCTATGGTAATTTCAGCCTCTAGCAAAATTTAATCTGCCTCATTCTTATAATGTTAATGCATTACATTTCAAATACAATATCTACAATTGCAGGTAAAAATTTTATGACAGATTTAGAAAAACATGCTCAATTACTTAATTTTAGAAGGTAAAGATTAAACTCAGTGATCTTCACAGAGACAAAGAACTGAGCATCACACATTCTCACTCATAAGCAGACCCTGAACATTTACCATAATACTATAAGAAAAGGATTGGCAGTAGACAGATACTGCTGGCAGGAGGCAGGGGGCACACAACATCAGTAAGAATACCTGATCTCAAAACAGGTGAAGTGGGGATCAAAAGGAGGCCCAAACTGTATGGTGACCACTTGTATACCTAATCCTGAATTGTACCCCACATCTTTCAAATAAAAATAAATAAAATACAATTTAAAAAGGAAGGTAAAGATTAAATTTAATAAGTTGAATTGAAAGACACCCTTTCAGGAGAAGTAATGGTAGGGAATGGGAAGAATTAGGAATAAATGTATATGTCAGTTAATATGCAACAATGATTATATAAAAGTAATTATGAAATCCTCAACTATGGAAGTTATCCTAATAATTTCAGTCAAGTTCCACTGTATATTTCACGCCCTCACCACAGCAGTGATCTGCCTGGAGTTTTATACTACCTACTGCTATAATTATACAATCCTTCAGCTGATTAAGAGTCAACCTGAAAAGGCCAGAACAAAAAAATAAGGCTAGATAAGCACATTCTTAATTTCTTGTTATCTTGTGTTAAAAAAAAAGAATATTCATCCTGATATCCTGGAGACATCTTACAACATTTTTTCTTGATACAGTTGATTATAACAAACAATTTTTTGTTATTTTATGACATTGTAATCTATAGTTCCCACTAAAGGTATTTTATTCTACATCCCCATACAATGAAAGCTTTTTAAATTAGTATTGAAGTATTGAAAACAGGATTAATACCTATCTTTAAGCTACAAATATTATATCAAAACTTTACAGAATACAGTGAAAATTCAAATTCAAGGAACATAACTTACCACATGGCACACTACTGAGAGACAGACAGATCAATAGATGGATTGATTGACTGATAGATTCAATAGTTGTAGTAATGAGATACTCATTTATCCTTTATCCATTTCATACCTTACATTTTAAAAAATTACCAGTCATATCACCAATATTTACATAATACTAGCTTATGTATATATACTATTTTTATTTTTATATATGAATTATATCTATATATAATTGATATAATGATAACTATAAAACAATATGCTAGATTCAGAGGTTTTGGCAGTATAGAAAATATATGTGCCTGAATTTCTGCAATTTACATTCTAGCATACAAACCAAATGAATATTTTGTTGGGAGACAATTCTTCATGGGTCACTCATGTTTCTGTTTCAAGGGAGAAAAAATCTTCTCCTCTATCCTCTTAAATTGTCCTGCTGCACTTGCAAAATAAACTGAAAACAGATTAACAGGAGAAAAAAAACTTGCAAATGTATTTGATATTAAATGTCCCATGTGACAAGGGTCTGGGTGACTTCATAGGAAGAAGATAAAATTCCCAAAGCAATGGCTAAGGATTATAGCCTTTATACTGTTTGGATGAAATAGAACAAACTTAAAGAGAAGTGGCACAACAAATGAAAGGGACTTTGAGCTTCTAGGGGTGGCAAATTGCAGGAAGGCAAGTATATGGGAAATTAATGGTAGATAAAAGCTAGTTAGTAAGGCTTGTGTAGACTGTCAGTACCCTCTCATCTCTGGTCATTTCCTTCCTGGTATGGGAAGTATGTGGGGGTTTTGTTTGTTTGTTTGTTTGTTTGCTGGGGAAGGTAGACACTTTCACAAAAGGAATTTATGATCATATTTTCAGGTACATGGGGGTCAGCAGAGAATTCATGTGTGTCTGCTTTTTCTCTATTACCTTCTGTTCAAAATAACCCTTATGCCAGAGTGGCATATTTGGGAGTGACATGTTCTGATTTCCCACACAATGCTTTACTTTGGACTATCTTTTTAAGTATAAGAGCCCTTGCTCCAGAATATCCTTTTAAGTGTGTTTGCACAGCAAGCAGTCTTGGAGCACAGAGATAGCATCTTCTTCTAGAGCAAAGAGTAAGCGTGCTTACTTCCAGCATAAGATTTCGAGATCCTCAATTCATGATTCCACTTTCAAAATGCAATTCACTGCATATGTAGATTTATCCAGGCCCATCCCCATCCCTTGGGGGCAAGAAGCACTGACAAAAAATGGGTTCATGCTCACGCTGCCTGCTGTGCCATGAATAATAAAGACTTAGTCTCTGAGCCAGAATTTTCCTATCTTCAACTAGCGTCCATGAAACTGTGGTAGGCTAACGTGTTGTCTTGTACGCAATCTTAGACACTACACAGTTCTTGACACACATGACTACTACCATCATCAGAATTCTCATATAAAAACTCATTTTTTTCTTAGTTCTAAGATATCATTGATTATGAAATGCCTCATTGATTTAATAACAGCATTTGGCAGTGGATAAGAAAAAAGGAAGACTCAGGATACACATATAATATGTAACAACACAATTTCAAAATAAATAGGTGTATAAAGTGTCAAAAGCAATCAAAAACTGCATTCCATTTGGATATTAAGTATGAAAATCAACCTATAAACCTCAAAAATGATCTGACATTCTTATCCATTCATTTATTTGACAAATATGAATTGATCAATTATCATATCCTATGCACTATCCCAGGTGTTGAGAATATAGCACTAAACAAAATAAAAAAGAATTCCAACTTTCATGAAATTATCATTATATGTCACGTGGCAGCAGGCTCAGCATGACTAGAGTCACAGGTGGGTAAGAATAATTTACCAAAACAGTTATGAACAAAGAAAGGTAGACTTATTAAGGGGAAGAGACACTGTGAAGAGCACAACAAGCCAAGCAGCAGAGAGTGTCTGAGATGTGCCCTGAAACAATGAACTAAGGTTTTTCCCAGTGAAGTTTGACCTTCTTTTCGGTTGGGGTGAGTTTAGAATTCCCATCATGCATTTGGGTCCATGTCACATGAATGAGGCAGTTCTGACTGGTAGATGTTTGACCTCAATTATAAGCTTCTCATGGGCCAGCCCAAAGTTTGTAAAGTGGCTGATCAATTGTACAGTTTTGTCCCTTTAACCGCAATAGGTATTTTTTGCTGCAGAACCAGCAGTGAGTTGTTATCTACTTGTTGTTGGCTGTGGAATTAATAGCAAATGTTTTACAGCTGACTGTCCAGCATTTACTAATCTTGCTGTTATCTCATTCTGAGATTTCCCTCCTCAGTATAATTTACCCAATTTACCCAGTTGATGTGGCCTAATTGGGCCTCATGTTACTCCACATTATAGAAAACAAATCTGATGATAAACAAGATGAAAAGTAAAATAGATAGTATAATGGATTATGGCTAGTGTTAAGAAAAAAATAAATAAATAAGGTAATAGGAAATGTTGGAAGAGGAGATTACATTTTTTAAGAGTGATTAAGAAAGGTTCACTGAGAAAATGACAGAAAACTCACTACTGCATTATTCCCTAAACCAAGTGAACAATTTCCTTTATTGCCTGTCAAGCCCATGATTCTGTGATTTGTTTAGGTGATATACCTACCAGCCAAACTCATCACAGCTTTTCAAAATTTCTCACTTTCAAATAAAAACTTTTTTTTCATGTTTAGTCAAATGAATCATAACTTTCAAAGGAAATTCTGAAACTTGGTTCTTAATTGTAGCAAGAATGTACCAATGGTCTTAGCTCAAACTGACACAAGCATTCAGACCAAAACATCCAGTACTTGGTGCCTCAAAATTAATGTCCTTCTCATATGCAAAATACATTCATTCTTTCCAAACAGCCTCAAAAATCTTAATTTGTTCCAGCACTGGCTCTGAAATTTAAGGTCCAAAGTTTCATTTAAAAATTATCTAAGTCAAAATTTAGATGAGACTTGAGGTATAACTCATCCTGAGGCAGAATTCCTCTCCAGCTGTGAATCTGTGAAGTCAGGTAAGTTATGTGCTCACAAAATATGATGCTGAGATGAGCAGAAGATAGACATTCCTATTCCAAAAGGGAGAAATTTATGAATCGCAAGTAAATCTAAAACCTAGAAAGGCAAATTGCATTAGATCTTACGGCTCAAGTGCAATCCTCATGGGCTCAGTATCCTACTCTCCAGACCTACCGGGACAGTGGCATCTCCCTGGCTCAGTGAGGCTGTCCCATTCCTTTGGCTAGGCATGCCACTGTGGTGGCCCTGCCATCTGAAACCAAGGAGAAAATAGCCTTGCCCTTGGCCTGGGGTAGGGATGGTAACTCTGATAACCTGGATTGCCTTTGGGGTCATTATTGAACTATTGAAAAGATGATGTAACTCAAGAGAATCTGTCAAAAATCTCTTTGCATGATAAAGGACTTTGGCAAAGTCTCAGGGTATAAAATAAATGTGCAAAAGACAGTCGCATTTCTATACACTAACAATAAACAAACAAATCCAAATAAAAAGCACGATCCCATTCAAAATCACCACAAAAAAAATCAAATACCTTGGCGTCTTCCTAACCTGAGACGTGATAGACCTTTACAACAAAAACTACAAAACACTGCTCAAAAAAAGCAAAGATGAAACAAACAAATGGAAAATATTCCATGCTCATAGATTGGAAGAATCAACATTGTTAATATGCCCATCCTACCCAAGGCAATCTACAGATTTAATGCAATACCCATTAAATTACCAGCAGCATTCTTTCCATACCTGGAAACGACAATACAAGAATTCATATGGAAACATAAATGACCA
>CAUYQG010182171.1:0-16597 GCA_963574415.1 Tarsius wallacei
TTTTTTTTTTGAGTTGGTGTCTCACTCCCTCGCCCAGACTGAAGTGCAGTGGCCGCTTCCGGCCACCGCAGCCTCGACCTGCTGGGCTCCGGCGATCCTTCCGCCTCAGCCTTCCAAGTAGCTGGAACTACAGGCGCGCGCTACCACTCCCGGCTAATTTTTTTTTTTTATTTATTGTAGAGATGAGGTTTCGCCTGCCCAGGCGGGTCTCGAACCCGCGGGCTCAGGCAATCCACTCACCTCAGCCTCCCAGGGCGCGGGATTACAGGCTGAGCCACCGAGCCCGGCTGGTCAAAAGTTTTATAAGGATAACTGAAATTGACATAGTCTCAAGATACCTCCCCTCAAATTCTTATTAATCACAAAAGTAAAAATAGTGACTTTACAACAGATTGATCTGGCTGACCTTACCTGAACCAGGTTATCAGAGTTAAGATCACCAATAAAAGGATATCTTGTGTCTCTGGATGTGATCTTTGGATAAAAATTCAGTATCACTTAGGTGATATTCCTGCCAAAAATGCAAAACATAAAACCAATGTTCTAATCATGAGAAAACATCAGAGAAACCAAAAGTGATTCTACAAAACAAACAGCTTGTACTCTCCAAATATCTCAAAAAAAAAAAAGGACAAAGAAAGAGCTGCAAAACTATTCTACATTAAAGAATACTAAAGATACCAATAACTATATGCAAGGGGCATCCTTAAATTGGATAATGTACTGAGGGGAACCCAGTATGCCTATCCTTTTATAGATGTGGGACCCCAACACCTATAAAATGACATTATTAGGTCAATGGCAAAATATGAGTACAAAGTGTGAATTAAATAATGGCATTGTATCAATGTTAAATTTCCTGATTTAATCCCTGTGCTGTTGTTATGTGTAAGAGAATGTTCCTATTCTTAGGAAATATACATTTAAGTGTATGAAGCGTTAAAAGGCAGCATGTTCAGCATATTAGCAACTTATTTTCAAAAGTTCCCAGAACAAAGTTTTGCGCGCGCGCGCGCACACACACATACACACACACACACACACACACATACACACAGAGGGAGAGGTAGAGGGAAAGGAAGAGAGATGGGCCAGTGGCTAATGGGGCAAAATGAAAATAATAGTACTTTGTACTAGTCTGACAATGGCAATCTACTGAGACCCTTTTTTGTTTATACACACCTGTTTCAACTATCTGACATGTGCTACCCTGCATTTGACTGGAGTAGTTTCTATTCAATCTTTCAAACTCATTTTAGGCAATCGCTCCTCTGCAGAGATTTCCCTGACCGTTCCCAGCCCATCTCCCTTGCCTTGAGTGCCCTGCCATATGTTCCCACAGCAACATTGGATATTTCTCTTTCATCGTTCTGGTCACACCATTCCACGGTCCATCTTCTCCACTGGACGGTGGGTGCTTTACCATATTATCCTTCATATCCCAGCCCTTCATACTTCAGAGACATGCTATAAAAACTAATGAATAGATGGTTGAAGGAATGTCCTCCATTAAGCAAATCGTTAATACCAAACATTGTATATATCTTAATATAGCTTTGGGAATGGGAAAAAAGTTTGCTGAGTTACCTTATTTTCATTTTTTCATTCAGTATATGTTATCAGAGCATATTATATATGTATTGGGTTGATGCATACGTTTGTAGTGATTTTCTCTTGTCCCTTGAAAGCAGATGTTGCACGATGGCTGACTGGTCACAGTTTATCACATTTGCCAATTCTCAGGTTGACTCATATGGAAAGCATTTAAACAGTCTCCATCAAAGTCCAATGGTCTCCCTGAACATAGAGAACCACTCAGATCAAAGTGGCCCTCTCTGAAACGAAAAAACATTTTCTTGCCATGCTTTCCCTAAGAGCATTCTCCCTGTACAAGGCACAAATATTTCAAGCCACCTCTGCTGCCTTTCCTTCTCTGTCAAATTCAAACAGAAGAATATGTCGGAAGTGTTTTTTTTTTTTTTCCAGTTGACACTCCATCTTTTTAGCCCACAAATTGCACTAACTTTCTTTAAATCTGCAAAATGCAAGATGTATTTACAAGCACAACATTGTCACTCCGAATGACAAATGACAAACACCCAACACCACAGTGTTGTCATGCCAAAACAAACACTACGAACTTATGCATCAACCTAGTACTTCACTGTATAGATGCTATTAGAATCCTTAACAAGTGCCATCTTCTGAAAGAAAAACATTTTTTTCTCTTCCAGTGTCTAAGGAGATTGACTCCCAATAATTGAAGGAGTCAATCTTCAACTCATCTTCTGCACACATCTTCATAATCGAAGTATGTTTTAAGTGATGGGTATGTCTTAGCTGTGGTAGAGTTTAATTACTCTGCATAAAAAACAAGCATACAGAAAGTCTGGGAGGAAGATTCTGAAAAGAAAATGAGACTGGTGGCAGACCATGGGGAAAGTGGGAGGTAGAGTGAGAGACCCAGAGACAGAGATGATAAAAAGAGAGTTACTGGGGAAAAGAGACATTCTGGCACACAGCAGATGTTCAATAAACATTTGTTGAATGGATGCAAAGGAATGTGATATGTTTGGAAAGTGAAATTCTGTGTACTATAAGGTCGTCATGCATCTTTGCCATAGAATCTGCGGTAAGATAACCATTTTCATTAGCGGCTGGTAGAGCAGATTGGGGGTGGGGAGATCAAGAGACAAGCAATTTGCTAAGCCAGGGGGATGGGAAAGAGGTTGCACATGGGAGCCTGCTTCCTGCTGCATTTGGGACCTATGACATGCACACTCAGCTAACAGGTACTGATGTGGTCATAATGATTATTTTTTTTTAATAGCTGGAATCCACTCTGATTCGTCAGGGCCTGTGCTATATGTCAGTTGTTAAATACTTGCAATATTTCTAATAATAACATGATAGAATACTCATGAGAGTACAATATGATAATACATTAAGAAACTTGTATAAGTTAATTTGGAAAATGCATATTTACAGAAAAAGCTATCTGGGAAAACTAATCACATAAAATGAGCCAAGTTATTGCTGCAACCAATAAGGGTTTCTGGTGTTTAAATGTTTCATGAAATATTGGGACCAAGAATTCCGGGGTAGGATTATCTTATAAACTTGTATTTTTTGCAAAGACTTTCTATAAATATACGTTCCAGGTTTTTGTGACACGTGCAGATATGCTTATAACATGTTCATTAATGAACTTTGATGTGCTGGACATGCAGACTCTATCCTCAAGGGGCCTGTAGTCTAGCAAAATAAATTAATGTAAAGCAAATAATCCAATATAAGTAGTACTTTAAGACTTATATTGTGAATGTTTTTGAGTCTTAAAGTATTTAAACGTTAGATTCCAAAATAAACTTAGTCTCAGAAACAAAGTTTAAAAAGAAGACCTCACTGATGTTCTAAATGAAGACAATGACCATGTAGAGTGTAGGAAGAACAAAATACAACGATGTGGCCGAGAGTTGTGATTAGAGCATTGATTTGGGAGTCAGAATTCCTGGGTAGAGGATTTGACTTAGTCACTATCTAAATACATGGACATGAGAAGTTACATAATGGAGGGGTTGGGTAAGATCAGGGATTTCATGTATTCAAAAAGGCCCTGAAAAGCTAGAAGGAATTTATTGGGCAGGACTTCATTCAAGTATCTTTGCTAACCAAAGCGGCTCCGCTCTTCTGTACTCTACATATTGTAATTCTGTGGTTTTCTGTTTTGTTTTGTTTTTCTAAAGGTTCTACCAGTGTAACTAGATTTCTTCTAAGCTGTGTCCTAGCTCATTATAGACCCTGGTATTTCTTAGGTTAAAAAAGCCAGAGCTGAAACCTGGTAAATGTGTCAACAAAAGATCAACTTTGTCATTAAGATACAATTCTATAAGCTTTCAAGGAAATCCTTTTAAGTTGAAATGCATGCTATGCTAAGTATTTCTAAAACTTTTATCATTTATGTTTACTTGTTTTTCTCTGATAGCATCAAAAATTTCTATTGCTCTTTTCCAAAGTTCCAACCAATTAACAGCAAGGATTTCATGCAAGCAGAATCCAATTAACATACTTAATACATTCATCAACTATTAATTTAATTAGAACATTCAGCAAATTGCCATCACTGTACCCAAAGCTGGCCGAGTGCCTTGAATACTTTGGGGAAGTCAGGATTGAAAAATAGACACATTTTTTGTCTTTAGAGACCTAAAATGAGAGAAAGAAAAAAACTTGTTTTTTTAATCTTTCAAGTGATACAAAAAAGTTTACCTCCTCCTAAGAGATCCAGGCCACCAACTGGCTTTCCTAGTGATGAGAACAAATCTTTCAATTATTATGCATATATTTATGTATATCTTGAGATTATGATTCTCTTGACTCAGTTATTTTCCCTTACCCACTAATCGTGAGCTCTTCCTCTTTATAAACCAGTCTTAGCTACATTAGATTCATTAGGAACAGAAATAACATTAGTTGCTATTTAAAGGTCCAGCCTGGTAAATAATCTAAACAAGCCCCACTCTTGGATACCCATAGCAGACATCACTGATTATTCCCTGCACTGTTTTCCACTGCATCTCAGGTTCAGGACCTGAGTCAACTCATGTCTTACTTTTTTTAGTCTTATTTAAAACCCCACTATTGACAATTTTTACTAAATGCGCGTGCGTGCACGCGCGCGCGCACACACACACACACACACAAACACACACACACTTTATACTCAATTTCCTCCCTGGGTGCTGTGTCGGAGCACTCCCACTTCTCTCTTTTATCTTTTATCTACATCTAGAAATGTCTAGATTTGTGTTAATGCTTAACACAAACTTCACAAACCGAGTTAGAGGCAAGAAGAAATCAGCATATTGTCACAACTCCAAACTAGCAGCATGTACTATAATTAAACCTTTCTTTTTCTTAACCGAGCCCAATCTCCTTCCTACCACACTCTCCCTTTAACTCTCATTTCTCCAGGGATGCCCTCCTCCTGAAAGCTTAAATGTGGGCAATTACTTTATCCAGAGCAAGCCAACAGTGCAGAAATTGTCTCTGCTGTGTATACCCTGCCCTCCCCCAATCCTGCCTCTGGGTAGATGTTAATTATAGCTGTCAGAGGCAACTAGTAAAGTCACTGGGGTATGGAGCCCTGAGATTGGGTGACTGGCTTGTTTGAGCTCTGTGGGTTCTTCCCAGTCTCCATGCTAAAAGAGGTGAAGAATTTAATTGATTCGAAGGCAAGGGAAACTATACAGAGAGATGATTTCTCAAAAAGGTAATGAGTGCAGGCTTCTCGGTCTGATAAACTGGATCTCAATCTGGCCTCTGCCAATCTAGTAATCTGAGGACATTAGCCCATTATTCTTTCTCTTTTACAAAAATTGTGTTAGTAGTTATTTCTCAGAGTATTGGTGCCCAAATTAAATGTGATAATGAATATGGGGTTCTCAACAAATTGTTTGGCACAAAGTAATTATAATATTATAAAATTTCATCAATATGCAACTTCAAATAAAGAAATGACAAGTTTTTCTTATTAACTAGGAGTGCCAAAGGAACAGTATTGCCCAGACACACTAGCAGAATCACGATGGTTCTCAAATATTCACATGATGTAATAATAATAATAAGCTTAACACTTACCTTACACTCTACCTATTTTCTCAACTCTAAAATAGTCATTTTCCCAGATTTTTACTTTTTTCTAAAATTGCAGTGAGTCTTAAAATTGACATACACATTTAGTGTGGTACTGCAACTATTTTCTCTGGAAAAATTGCATTGAATTCCACAAGGTGTCTTGCAATCAATGATGTCTTAATTACACAGAAGGAAAATAGCATTATTAAAAATGCATTGTCTCCTTTAAGAAATGAGCAGAGCTGTGCTCTCAGAAGTTTAAAAATCTCTATTTAATTACTCAAATTGTAACCAAATTTCCCTTTTTAAAAAAATTTTATTCTTGGGTCTCTCTCACTTCAATTCTTCACTGCCATCCTTGTCTTTTAAGTGCTATTTTCTGATCACTTGCTATGTTCTAAGTACTTTGCCAAGTGCTTGATAAATGTCATTTTATTTTACTGCACACAGTTTTAGAGGTGGATAAAATTAAAGATGAAGATATCAGGGCTCTGATGAGAAAATAGAGGCTCACAAGGTGAAGTGATGGTCCTAGTACATGGTAGCTGAGATATGATTGAGTTCAGTTATTCTAAGCTGTGATTCTTTTTTTTTTTTTTTTGAGTTGGATTCTCACTCTGTCACCCAGGCTGGAGTGCAGTGGCACGCTCACGGCCACTGCAGCTTTGACCTACTGTGCTTAGGTGATCCTTCCGCCTCAGACTTCCAAGTAGCTGTAACTACAGATGCACACCACCACACCCGGCTAATTTTTTTGTGTGATTTATTGTAGAGACGATGTCTCACCAAGTTGCCCAGGCTGGTCTCAAACCCACGGGCTCAGGCAATCCTCTTGCCTCGGCCTCCCAAAGTGCTAGGATTATATGAGCCACGGCGCCCGGCCTAAGCTGTGATTCTTAAGCACTAGCAGAGTGCCTTGATTATTTTTTAAAAATAGCTTCAATAAGCAAATAAATAATGCTGCTCCCACAGGAACCTCATCAATAGAACATATTGGAAAGCAGAAGATGGGGCTGTCAAAGTAACACCAGAAAGCTACAAAAGCTTGGATATATATAAAGTGATGGCACTTCCTTCCACCAATTTCTCCTCCTGAGAGCTTTTGTTCAATTAAAAAAATATACTTATTCAGACTCCAATGAGCATAGAAACAGGTATTGATGTATATTGAAAAAATTGAAAGGACGTGCTCGTGGCTTTTTGTATACTGGCCAAGTTTTATCCTTGAAACATTTTAATTCTTAAATATCTCCTACAGCATGACATCTTCAGAGTATCTAGTAACCCAGTCCTGTATTCATATCCCTCCGACTTTATCTTCTACTAAAGTTTGATCCACGAGACTCTGAAAGCAGAAGTTCTTGTAAGAAGACACCTTCTCTATTGAAACACATTTTTTTCCACTTCACTGGACTTCTTGGGAGAAAAAAAAGTTGGGCTACCACTTATAAGGATATATGATACTGATAAGTTGTTTAACTATCAAAAAATGTCTGTCATCAAAATCTTGTCTGGCAATCATAACATCTGAAACTTTGACAACTGAATCATTTCTTGAGAAAAAAAGATAATTCTTCCCTTTAGGTCCAGATGTGGCTGGGTAAGAGTTCCCAATGGTTTTTATTAAGCACCCAACATCCATTTCTCATTTATTTATTCTTTATAAAACTTTACATGTATTCAGGTTTTTATGCTTCTTCTATATGCCTCAAGAAAGGTGACCTTATCACCTGCCCTAGGTACAGATTTTGATTGGTCTAAACCATTAGGTCTGTTGTCATATTGGTTTGGAGGTAACCTCTTTTAGTCCAAATGGAAGGTCTCAATCTATGTTTGGGGGAATGGCTTCTATCTTAGTGTGTGTGTCAGTCTCATTTCTTTTCTGCTGGAGGTAAAAGAGAAGCAACCCGTATTGCCCCAGATATCATTAGCAACTACACTGTTACCACAGGATAATCAGTATTGCAATAAAATGGTAAGGAAGGCAGAATAAAAGTGTGGCAAAAAAAAATTGGGTCCATAATAACATCGCTGAGTATAATCTGCTTCTGAACCTTCAGTTATAGATATAATAAGCATCATGCTGTTTAACTACTTTTAAGTTAAGAATTCTGTTTCTTGAATTCAAAAGCATGCACATAAATTCAGTGCTTGGGAGGGATAAATTATTGATTAGTGATAATGTAGAAGATGAAACTATCTTAGTAGATGACAGCAAACCATCTTAGTAGATGACGTTGACCAAACCCAACTTTAGGTCAAAATTCCAGAAGTTATATTTGAATTTTTTTTTTGTTATTTCTCACTTCCAAATGACTAGAAACTTCCATGTGTCTCCAAGATATTCTGTTTTTTAACTACCTTACTTGAACACCATCCTATCCCAAGTAGCCTTCATTTCTTGCCAGGGACATCCCCAGAGCTGTCCAAATGGTCTCCCATTTCACTTTTTCGTCACCCCAATGGACCACATTCATGACACAGATATTTTGAAAACCTTTTAATGACTGTCTATTACACTTGGATCAGAAGGTGTTTTTCTTATCAGGACACTCAAAGTCCTGTGCAACCTTTACAACCTTATCCCATTTCCTCCTTGCCCAGCTCTTGTTCTGTTACAACAGTGCTGGCCTCTTTCCCTTATCTTGCTTAAATTCATTCTTATCCCAGGGCCTTTGTTCTTTCCTGTCTGTCTACAGGACTTGTTTCTTTGGCTTTACACGAAGTCTCAGCTTAAATAATATCTCCTCAAAAAAGCTGTATCTTGACCATATCCTATTTCATCCTGCCATTCTAGTCTGCCATGTTAAACATTGATCACATAATCCAGCATATTTCCATTAGTGCATTGATCAAACTCTCTATATTCTGTTGCTTGTATATTTTTTTGTTTGTTTATTTCAGTCTGCCTCCTTCTCAAGAAGATCATTTTTATGGAGAGAGGAATCTTAATGGTTTGCCCACCTAAGACACTTCCTTGCTATTGCAAGTTTAAAACTTGGCAAAAGATACTTTGATACTCCTTCCATTGAGAGGTGAAAGCTGTGTCTCTGCTCTTTTGTGTGATGAAACTTTGATGGAACATTATTCTTCCATCAAAGTTTCATAGTGAAGTAGAAGTGACGCATTGTGAGTTTTTTTTAAAAATTATTTTACAGATTTTTTTCTTTTAAAGATGTGGGGTATAATTCAGGATTAGGTACAAAAGTGGTCATCATACAGATGACGTTTGGACCTCCCTTTGATCCCCACTTTGCCTGGTTTGAGATCAGGTACCCTCTTGATGTCATGTGCCCCCCCCCCCCCCGAGGCAGTTTCCAGCTACTGCCAATCCCTTTTTTATAGTATTATGACAAATGCTCAGGGTCTGCCTATGAGTGAGGACATGTAGTATTCAGTTCTTTATTTCTGTGATAGATCACTGAGTATTATAGACTCCAAATCCATCCAAGTTGCTGTCCATAATTTTGCCTTTCTTTATGACTGAATAATGTTCCATCAAGTATATGTACCACATTTTTTTTTTATCCAGTCCAGTTTTGATGGGCAGCACAGTTGGTTCCATGTTTTTGCTAATGTGAATAGTGTTGCAATAGACATGTGTGCATACGTATCTTTTTTGTAGATTGATTTAAGTTCCTCTGGGGATTGCTGGGTCATATGGAAGGTTAATTTCTAGTTTTTTAAGGGATTGCCACACTGTTTTCCACAGAGGGTAAGCTAGTTTGCATTCTCACCAACAGTGGGACGCATCCTCATCAGCATCTTTTTTTTTTTTTTTCTTTTTTTTACTTGATGGCCATTCTTACTGGAGTTAGGTGGTATCTCAATGTGGTTTGAGTTGCGTTTCTCTGAAAATTAGTGAGGCTGAGCATTTTTCCATATGTCTGTTGGCTGCTCGCATGTCTTCTTTTGAGAAGTGTCTATTCATGTCTTTTACCCACTTTTTAATGGGACTGTTTGTTTTTTTCTTTTCAGCACATTTGAGTTCATGGCCCAACATCATGGATGTTGAGCCTTTGTCAGATATGCAGTTGGCAAATATTTTTTTTTCCCATTCTGTGGGCTGTCTCCCCACTCTCTTGATGGTTTCTTTTGCTTTGCAGAAGCTTTTTAGTTTGATGAGGTCCCACTTGTCTATCTCATCTCTTGTAGCAAGGGCTTTTGGTTTTTTAATCAGGAATTGGTTGCCTATTCCGATTTCTGTAAGGGTATCTCCTGCATCTTCTAAGATTCTTAAAGTTTGAAGTTTTACGTTTAGGTCTCTGATCCATTTGGAGTTGATTTGTGTGAATGGTGATAGGTAGGGGTCTTGTTTCATTCTTCTGCAAGTGGTTAGCCAACTTTCCCAGCACCATTTACTGAATAGGTTCTCCTCTCCCTAGTGATGGTTGGTGGAGGCTTTGTCGAAGATGAGTTGGTTGAGAAATCGTGGTTTTGAGCTCTGGGTGGGTTGGGGATAATGAGGATTTGACAAGGCACACATTTCTTTCTGGAATCTCTATCCTGTTCCATTGGTCTATATGCCTGTCCTTGTACCAATACCAGGCTGCTTTGATTATTAGAGTTTATTACAAGACTATAATTATCAAAACAGCTTTATTTTTTTTAATGCAGTCCGGCTTCGATGTGCAGCATGGTTGGCTCCATGTTTTTGCTATTGTGAATAGAGCTGCAACAAACATACGTGTGCAGGTATCTTTTTTGTAGAATGATTTGAGTTCCTCCGGGTATATTCCCAATAGGGGGATTTAGAGTTGATCATACTCAGTGATCTATCACAGAACCAAAGAACAGAGTACATATGTTCTCACTCATTAGCAGACCTTGAACAATTATCATAATACTGTAAGAAAGGGATTGGCAGTAGTGGGAAACTGCTAGGGGAGGAAGGAGCACACCTCATCAACAAGGGTACCTGCATAATCAACATTTATATACTCAACCCTGAATTGTACCCTACATCTTTAAAATTAAAATAAAAAAAACAACTTTGTGACTTTTGAGAGTAAGTCATAAAAGGCTATGCAGCTTATAGTATTTTAAGAAAGGGGTTGGCAGTTGAGGGTAACTGCTAGGGGAAGGAGGGACATACACCATCAACAAGGGTACCTGCATAATCAACATTTGTATACCTAACCCTGAATTGTACCCCACATCTTTATTTTTTTTAAAAAAGGCTATGCAGCTTCTGCCTTGTTAGCTGGACACACACACTCAGGGAGCCCTGGACACCATGGAAGAAGTCCAGTTACCCTGAGACTGCTGTGTTGAAGGGGCCACACAGAAGTGCTTTAGTAAACAATCAACACTGATAATGTTCTTCAGCCATCCCAGCCCAGGATCCAGAGAGTGACTAAGGAGTCCATCTTGCAAATGAATCCTCCAGCCTCAGGTCTTTTCCAGAATCGAACCATTCAAGCAATCCTAGATGAGGGTACAAAATTGTAAAATCATGGAGCAGAGAAAAGATGTCCTGGTGGTGCCCTTTCTGAATTCTTGAGCAAAATAATATGTGAGCATAGTGTAATAATTGCTTTATGCCATTAAATTTCAGGATGTCTTGTAATATAGCAGTTGGTATCTGAAACACTGACCTCAACAAAATGCTCTAAACTATTTGCTGAGTAAGATTGACCACACTCCTTTTAGGGACACTTGTCCAGAGACCTGGGTTCTAGTCCAAGCTCTGCCACTAATATATTATCTTTCCTTAGGAAAATCCTTTCAATCTATGAGTCTCAGTTTCTTCCTGTGTACGTTGAGGTGATAGGGCTAGCTAGAATTTTAGACCCCTTCCTCTTAAATTTTAGTTTATAGATAAAAAGTAAGGGCTACAGGAACAGTGAAGAAGATAAATAACCAGGAATATAAACTATATTGTCTCTGGGCATTAAAATCAGCTTAATGGATATGATCTGTAGAGTTCTGGGCAGGTTGGGGACAATGAGAGGATTTGGCAAGGCACACATTCCTTTGCCTCTGAGTATTCACATGGAAATAATTTATCTTTGCCCTTAAAGACACATCATGTGAGATGAGGGAGCTTAGCAGATGGATGGGTTAATTGGGGGAGAAGGAGGGAGAAGCTGCTTCTCAAGGCCTCCATTTTTATAATTGAATCATTTTATTTGTTTCTTCCTGAGATCTTGAAATGTCTCCTTCAACAGCATCAACTCCAGAAACACGGAAATAATTTATCTTTGCCCTTAAAGACACATCATGTGAGATGAAGGAGCTTAGCAGACGGATGGGTTAATTGGGGGAGAAGGAGGGAGAAGCTGCTTCTCAGGGTCTCCATTTTTATAATTGAATCATTTTATTTGTTTCTTCCTGAGATCTTGAAATGTTTCTTTCAACAGCATCAACTCCAGAAACCAGAGGATGAAACCGTGACAGAAATGAGGCAGAAAGACTGCCAGTAATGTGGGCTGCTTCCAAAGTGAGGAGGCCATGTGCCCATCACCACTCTGACCTTTGATTGTGTAACATGATGGCAATGATCCTGCTCCGCCCCTCTTCATAAGGAAATGGATGTGCACTTCCCAAGGGTGCCCAAGAAATCAAGTGGAACAAAGACACGTGTCTCCTGATTTGTAATCCGATGCCATTTCACAGAACAAACCTTGCTTCAGCCCTTTATGTACTACCCAGCATGGGCATCAAATTCCAAAGAAGGGAGAGCATGGATATCTAGATGTGAGAAGCATAAACATACCTTATACCACCTTTGAAATTTTCCTAAGGTTATTCACTAAGGACAGATATTTGGAGTCTGCTTGGGTGGGGAACTAGAGAATGACAGGTCATGGGAGAGGTCCTTCTCACCATAAATAGGATAGTGATTTTAGCTTGCGGGCTTTTTGGTTGCTATGGTTCAGAACCCCCTAAACATAACAGAAGCATGTTCTGAAAAGAATTTGTAGCAGGAATCTTTACAGAGAGAGACGGGACACTGAGACTACTTTGCAAGGGAACAACGTTTATTCATGCTGGCACTGGCTCAGTGGATTCGCATCCAAAGACTGAGCCTTGAGCCTAAGGGGGCATTGCCTTTATACAATCTTAGCTTCTTTGTCCCCACGATACGGCTTTCATATTAGTAACATACAGTCTAATTGGGTATTTCATAACTCAAGGTTACAGCAGAGTTATACTGCGCACTACAGATTGGGGTTACATTCCTTTCTAATATGAATCATCCAAGAAAGTTCTTATCTTATGGTTCTAGAAGAACGCTCATTATTCTGGGAATGCTTTTAACTTACTATACTAAGGGGGGCCCCTACTCTGTCCTGGGAAGGCCTTCACCTTATTAGACTTGGGGGAAGGGCTCCCTGCCCCAAATTGAGAAGACTTTTGCAGGAAATCTTATCTAAAAGAATCAGTTAAGCAAACTGATTGGCCCATGGCTATGTCAGACATTGCTTATAGATCACTGTACTTTCTTCGGCTAAGTTCATATGCAGTCACAGAATCTTAGTCAACACAACATTACAAACAGCTATAGCTCATAGGTTAGGACAACCACATGAGAACAAAATTATTTGCTATCTCTGCACCCAACTTCCTTATCAGAGGGAAGAAGTAATTTTGAATATGGTCTAGCGTTCAATAACCAATTTTTTCCCAAGTGCAGCTCCCTATAAAAGTCACATGGATTGATATGTCTGGAATAAGAGGTATCCAAGGGGAGAGGGATATTGTTTTTCATAAGTCACATCATTAAACACAAAACCCAGGCTTCCAGATTTGTGGTATGATGCATTTTGCATTACACTGCAGTGCCCCCAGAAATTCTCTCTAGTAAAGATTCAATGGCCTATAGTTAGAACAGGCTGAAGTAGCTGTCAGAATCAAAACAATAACTTTATATGACTTGAATTTTTTTGCCTATTTGAATTTAAATGAACTTTATAAAGAGCTATAGAACACACAAAATATTTTTCTCATCATGTAACCATCTATATGGTTCCTTTCAGCATCAAAATGCAAAAAAATAAAAGAATGACTTAAAAATTAAAGTACTATAACAAATAACTATTACCATTAGTAGTCTAAGTGTATCTTTAAAGATCTGATTTACTTTCAAAAGTGCAAGGGAAGTAGTTCCTAGTAGGAGAGTAGGAGGTGGATGCTTATTAGAAAACAGCAAACATTTTGATCAATTTAAGCAAAAGTAAATTTATCTCTGTTTGACCTTCTGTGCTGAGAGAATGAAATTACAAATCAAATATAAGCCAAAGAAAGAAAGACAACTGTCATGGGAATATACTACATGTACAATGTAGTCCACTATCTATCTAGGGAGTAGCCCAGCCAGAATGATGTTGGGAGGGGAAGAGGAAGAGACACATTCATGATGGCAAGCATTAAACTACCTACCATGACTCCTGTGGCTCACACACAATACAGACATCACAAATTAATCATAGGACTCATTTCTGTTAAAAATTGGTGGGACATCAGAATCCTCTTAAGAAAGTGGTCCTGGCTGTTTCAATGGCCAATTGTCCTTGAAATATGAGTTGAGACTTGTATAGGGGAAACTGAATACTAATAATCGACTAGGAACGAAGATGCCCATATTTTAGTCTCAGCTACTGACTTACTTTGCATCATGAACAAATTTCTTCCCCTTTCTAGGTACTAATGCTCTATCAGTGAATTGAAGAAAAAAATCCATATTGCCTTTGTACTTTTTTTTCCAGGAAGAAACTTACAGAGCAGTTAATTTGCCAATTTGCCTAATGTAAGAGTGTAAGAAATGCAGAGGATAAGGGAGAGGGAGTGTTTTATACTATCTTTATAAAGTTATTTTAAATTCAAGTCGTCAAAAGAAGCAGAAGTATATCATATCAAATCATTACCCTTCCTTCCTATTCTATTCAGTTTTAACTCTATGCCATTATATCACTGTTAGAATTGCTTGAGGGAGTGTCAGGAGGATATGAAGGACCCTGAGCCAAAACTGGAACCCTGAGATTTGCTCTGCCCTGGCTATGTGACTTTGTGAAAATCATTCTGCTTTAGGATACTACCTACTCCAAACATGTCAACTTCTGTATTTCACACTTCCAGTGTCTATAAAAGGTAATGTGTTGTACCACAAAACCAATGGGTATCTAGATTATTTCTCTCTAGTGAATCTAAACTATGATTTATAAAAACTAGAGCCAATTTTTGGCAGGCTCTTGATAAGTTTCAGAGGCAAGATCTGGGTATCCATATTGCTTCATGTCAATATGAATGGGCAAGAGTAAATACTCAGGAGTGCAGAAAGCAGAGAGATTTTTAGAGATGCAGCTATTTGCCTAGGCTCCAACCATGTCGTTTTCATTTCTAGTTTCATTTATACTCTGAGGAGCTTTATTGCTTGTTCCTGGATTCTCTGAGCTCCCTATAAACTTCTGGCTTCTGTTTTTTATCAGTTTGAACAGGTTTCTTTGCTCGCAGTGAAACCATGTTCTGTTAAATAGTAAGGGAGTAATGAACTTGGACTGAGAGATCTCTAAAGTTGCTTTCATGAACCTGTACTTGTTTTAGTTTTAGTTGTTTTGTTTTGTTTTTTTCCATTATGAAGAAGCTTATCTCCATCCTGAAGCTAACTTGACATCAGCCAGTCAGTTTCTTGTGGGAACTTTCCTTGCCCACAGTCTCACCCATTTAATTTTCTAGAGCCTGTAATTGAGTTTTGAGTGAACCCTTGCCTTTTCTTTTTCTTGGTCCCAATTTTTCCAGCATCTTCACTTTCCTCTCTGTTTGCCTCTCTTATCTCTCTCCTAGAATCTTTTCCCCATCAAATTTACCAGCGCAAACTTCATGCAATCAAGAAGAGCCCTGAAGACTGACACATTTCTAAGAATCCATTCAAGTGCAACTGTCCTCAAGAAATTTCCCAAAAGGACAAAGATAAGGGCTTCTGGAGTAAGATTTGGGTTTGAATCCCACCTCCATCAATTACTGGACAGGCAACCGTGGAAAAGTTACGTAACCTTTTTCAACTGCAGTTCTTTCATGTTTAAAATGAAGTTAAATCCAATCATGTGTGTACTGACTTAGCAGAGTTCCTTGGATATGATAAACACTATTGTCATTATCATCAATCACCCTCATCATCATTGTCATCATAATCCTTAAATCAGCATGCCCTTGCCCTGCTTCCAAATCCTACTCATTGGTCACAATGCAGCTCAGTCATTGTCTTCTCCAAGGAGACTTCCCTGACATTTTCAACTTGCTAATTTTTAAAGTAATTATGACATTTAACATATTATAAAACAACACTTTATGTTTTTCCCACAAATGTGAGATCCCTAAGAACAAGAAAATTTTTTTGTCTGACACCTGTTTCTCTCTCACGATCCAAAAACAATTCATCACAAAATACTTTTGATTTTTCCACCTAAATATACCTCAAATTTTGCTCTCTTAGCATTCAATCTCCACTGAAATGACTAATTTTGAATTAAGTTAATCAATGGTTATAAAAGGTTGCTCAACTAGGTGATTATGCCTATTTACAAAGAAAAAAGAAAGAAAGGAAGAAATTAAAGAGACTACAAGAAGTGACCTACCCAGGTAATCCAGATATAAGCTTAAAACAGAAGGATCCTCATTCAAGGTTTAGCAACTTCAAAGACTCTTCTAACAAGGAGTTCATTCTGTTCTGAGATAACCATTTCCTAGAGAGATAAATCTATTTATTATATAACTCTCTTCCTTTTATTGAGTTCAAGTCCACCTTTTCAGCAACTTAAACAGTTGCTAGTGCAAATTCTTTTTTTTTTTTTTTTTTTTTTTTTTTTGCAAAGTGCAAACCCTAGCACCAGGGGACTAATTGGCCATGTAATTGTTATCCTTACTAGTAACTGCACAAGCTGTTCTTACTCATATAAGCACCTAATCCTTTTCCAAATTCTTCTTGCTTCAATTTGCCTCAATAATATCCTGCAGTAGT
>CAUYQG010182173.1:0-23315 GCA_963574415.1 Tarsius wallacei
TTTCTTTAGAAACCTCCATACTGTTTTACAAAATGGCTGTAACAATCTACATTCCCGACAAAAGTATACAAGAATTACCATTCTTAATAGCTAAACAAAATCAAACACTATGAAAAGATTAAACACATCGATAGAAAAAAGACAAATGACTCTAAGAAAAGTGTATTTTGTAAACAAACTTATGAAAAAAATACCCATTCTTATTAATAACTTCATTATTTGTCTATTTAACTGCAAGTTTCTCCTTTCTTTCTTTCTTTGTTTAGGAGGTTTCTTTCTTTCTTTCTTTCTTTCCTTCCTTCTTTCTTTCTTTTCAGTGACAGTACCCAGAGTTGTAGAGGGTATTTGGAAACATACTTTCTCAGATATGGCAAGTAAGTGTATAAAATGTTACAATTTTCCTGTAACAGTTACTCAACCTATATCAAAAGATACAAATATTTATCTACTCTTTGATCCAAAATTTGCACTTCTAGAAATGTATTTTTTTAAGCTAGAACTCAAAAACTTATAAACATTAATATTTTATGTGAAAATATCAATAAAAATTAAAAACAAGGTAATGTCCAAAAACAGCAATTGCTTACAGTTCATGTAGATTTCAAAATTCTTTGCAACCACCAAAAACATGCTATAACAGAATATTACTCTTCTGATATAATATTAATGTATACACACACACATCAGATATACACCAAAATACTAACAGCTGTTCTTTCTGGGTAGTGATGTTATAGAGAGTTTTGCCGTGTGTGTGTGTGTGTGTGTGTGTGTGTGTGTGTATGTGTGTTGTTCTCTATTTTTGCATTTCTATAACAAATTAAGTTGCATTATTTTTATAATAAGAAAAAAAATCTGTTAATTAAAATGCAAATTATTCAAAGAGGGAAGCATTTTTCTCTTGTGTATAGATGTTTTAATCCTGTCAGAGGAGGTCACAATTATGGCAGCACATTTTGGGTGGCTGGAAGTAAACTGTCGTCTTCACAAGTTTGCAGCGCCTTTGAAAAGTATTCCTTCCCAAAGCAAAACACCACAGTGCATTCTAATAAGAGCGATTAGCTTTTGATGATGAATTCTACTAAATAATTAAGACAGTATTCAGAATCTTCAAAAGCAATAATACAAAGAGTACAACAACATAAAACATACAATAAAAATGATAAAATACAAAATCAAAACAAAGTCATCTCATTAAATACAAGAAATTAATGTTGAAAATGTGTAGGCTTTCATCAGAAGGAACTTATTTTCTTTAATAATATTTGGGATTTGCAAATGCCAATGCCAAAATAACTATTTTCTCCTCTTAATGGTGCTTTCATGATAGTGTTTAGATATCTCTAACTGTGCTCATATAGTTGTCTGCTAGGAATAATGAAATTGGTGTCAGGACAAAGAGAAAACGTCCCCTTTGCCATCTGAAGGGTCACTGAAAATCAGCTTACAAAAGGCAGATTAATTGAAGAAAAGCCAAACAAAATTTATTAACATGCACATTTGTGCACAGGAGTTATTCAAAATATGAACATTAAAAGAAGAGGCTAGATGATTAGGTGGTTAGTGTTCTTAAGTCATCTTTCATTTGTTTGTTTTTTTGTTTTGGGGGATTTCTCTGTATTGTCCAGGTTGGAATGCAGTGGTATGATCACAGCTCGCCACAGCCTAAACTTCCTGGACTTGGGTGATCCTTCTATCTCAGCCTCCCAAGTAGCTGAAACTAGGTGTGCACCACCATGCCTAGCTAATTTTTTTCTTTTTTGTAGAGATGAAGTCTTGCTTTGTTGCCCAGGTCAATTTTGAACTCCTGGGCTCAAGTAGTCCTCCCACCTAAGCCTCCCAAATTGCTGGGATTACAGGCATGCATCACTGTGCCCAGCAAACCAACTTAAGGTTACAGAAAGAATAGGGACTCGGGGCATGCCAAGACAAGTTGTGGGAGGGAGAGAGAAAGGAAGGCATGGGTCAGAGGCCTCACAGGTAGCAGCTTTCAGAATCAACAGATGGTAGCTTGCAGGTAAGTTCATCTTTCCTAGATCTGCATAAGGAATAAGGCCTCAGAGAAAGCCTGGCTGTTAACTTCGCTAACGTGGACTGTGGGCTTTTCTCTACAGAAGCTAATCTCTTCCATACAATGCAGCTTTTCAGGGCTATTTCTGTCTGCAGGCCCTCTGAATAGCCATCTCAAAATATGTCAAAGAAGCATATTTGGGGGCACAATATTTCTGGTCTTCTTTAGTCCTTCCCATTTGAAACTTTATTTTTAGAAATTTTCACATATTAAAGTTAGGGTTGGTTGGTAGCTGTGAAGAGATTTGGGTTTGTGAGATAAGAGATTTTCAAAGGGGAAGAAAAACAAAACAAATTGGAACAAGCAGCCCATACCTTATTGAATCAGTCTCTTAGTCCTGAGAATAGGTCTGTTAACTAAAGAGCTGTGTCCCATTCCGGGGGTGGCATTGCTGATGGGCTCTCAAAGTGAGGCCACTATATAGGACACAGGCAAATAGATGTTTAATAAGAGGTGTTTCTATGGAAATAGAAGAAAAACAGAAGTCGGTGTCCAGAGTGATCTATTCGCTAGTTCAGCTGGGTCTCTAAAGCATCTTTAGTTGGGTTGGGCAGGCAGGGCAATGGAACAGATTCTCCTAGATTAGTCTGAACCCGGTGTTCCAGGGAACTTTCTGAGTAGCCCATACATCAACAGGCATGAAGGTTGTTTACAGGTAAGTTGCTGTGGTCATGTCTCCTGAAGTTTATACCAAGTTGTCTAGCTTCAGTTTGTGGGGTTTTAAGAAAATGGTGAGAGTCAGGCACGGTGGCTCACACTTGTACTCCCTGCACTTTGGGACGAAGAGGTGAGAGGATTGCCTGAGCCCAGGGGTTCGAGATCAGCCTGGAAAATTTGGCAAGACCTTGTCTTTACCATAAATCAAAAAAAAAAAAAAAGAAAAATTAGACATAACTAAGGATACTGGATCCTAAACCAGAGGAAGTGAGGACCAGTGGGAGGCCCAAACTTCACCGGCATATAAACCACTTATGTACCTAATCCTGACTTGTACCTTAATCTTCAAAATTAAAAAAAAAAAAATTAAAAAAATTAAGTCACAAGATCATGAGACATTTTTTTAAATTAGCTTGACATAGTGATGTGCACCTGTAGTTTCAGCTACTTAGAAGGCTGAGGTGAGAGAATCACCTGAGCCTAGCAGTTCAAGGCTGCAGTAACCTTGAGTGTGTCACTGCACTCCAGCCAGGGTAACAGAGTGAGACTCTGAGAAAGGAAGAAAAAGAGAGAGAGAGAGAGAGAGAGAGAGAGAGAGAGAGAATGAAGGAGGGAAGGAGGGAGGGAATAGTGATTGAGTGATTGACCCAGACAGGCTTTTTTCAAGATGGCTTTGCTGGAATATTTTATAAGGAATTTGGAGTTAGACGTTTAAAAATATCTCTCTCTCTCTCTCTCTCTCTCTCTCTCTCTCTCTCTCTCTGTCTCTCTCTCTCTCTCTCTCTTTTAGTTGGAGTCTCATTTCATCACCCAGGCTGGAGTGCAGTGGCATGTTCATGGTCAGCCCAGTGTCGACCTACTGGGCTCAGGCGATCCTTCCACCTCAGCCTTCCTTGTAGCTGGAACTACAGGTGCACACTACCACTCTCAGCTAATTTTTTGCTTTATTGTAGAGAGGAGGTCTCGCCAAGTTGCCCAGGCTGTTCTCAACCCCATGGGTTCAGGCAGTCCCCTCTCCTTGGCCTCCCAAAGTGCTGGGATTATAGGCTTGAGCCACTGCACCCGGACTTAAGAATCTCTTAAGGCTTAGGAGCAAATCCAAAGACTGTGTCTGCAATACCTGTATTGATTGGGTGGACTTCTCTCTTCTTGGGGTCCCCAGAATATCTTGAAGTTCCTGCGCTTCTCAGAAAGTGACATTCTTTACTTGCCACCAAGATCAGGCACTTTGTATAGGGTACCAGGCTGGTCTTCTTCAAGTCTATTCACTTTATAAAGTCAATCTCAACCCTCAAAACAGTCTGATTATACATGAAAATATTGCATTCTAGTCAAAGCCTTGGCAAAATAACCAGTGCCTCCAATTCTGTCCTCTTACCAAAAAACCCCAGATTGTCACTGAATTTATGCAAATAATTTTATTGCCATAAAATAATTATTCTCACAAATTCTGGAGGTATCAGGTAAAGAGAAAGGTAAATGTTTCAATTTTGTTCACAAAGTAAACTTTGCCCAATTGCTGTAAGCTATAGATAGTTTAAAAGAAAAAACTTTTTTTAATTCTGGAAAACAAAACATAAAATGTCAGCAATGTTTCAAACAAAGAAGTCACCAAAAAAATATCATTTTAGTCTTCATCAGTTCAGTCCCACATAATTATTTCTTGCTCTGTTTAATGTTAGGTTAACAATTTTGTGAGTCAGTTTTGTTTTTCCTTATTGGCGTTTTTGAAATTCTTATCAAGGTATGATCTCAAAGTTGTCAGATACATGTATTAAAGAGTATTTGTACTCTTTTCCATGAATCTCTCTGAAGACACAATGCCTTAGAATCTGCAAAGAGCTCTTCAAAAAAAGCATCAGATTAAAGCAATTTACTATGGACAACAAGACTAAATAATAAGCATGGTGAAATATGCAATTGACAAGCAAATTTGGGTTTTTATTCTGTGGCATACAGTAATTTATGTATGACAATAGTCACAATTATCACTGATAGCATATGACCAAGACATATCAGATTTTTAGGAATCTTATACAATTTTGGAACACATATTAATAGCACTTGTACAAACATAACTAGAAGGTTAAACATTGTTTTTTATTTGGTAATGCATCCTGTATAATCTATCATATCAAATAAATCTGATTTGGCTTATTATCTTTCTTTTGAATGTCTCAGGGTTTCTTTGGAACATCCTAAAGTTAGTTTGTGGTCAAAAAAACTTAATTTAAAATTCAAAATTTGATTTTGGAAAGGATGTTAAAATGTCAAAGGTTTACAACACGATCAAAATAGGATCATAGATCACTGCAAAATAATAATCATACATTTGACCAAAGTGATTTTGAAAAGGAAAATCTTGAATGGGGACTCTATCAGGAGAGGAGACCCAGTTTTCAAATAATCAAAAGACCTAAGAGGCTCAAAGAATTTGTTTCTCTCTCTCTCTCCTTATTTATTTATTTTTTTTGAAAAGGTAAACCAAAGTTTTTACAACTGCTTATTAATACTACAAGAAAATTTTGTTCAGAAGAGAAAACCAAATTCAAGTTTTGTATTAGTGTATTTTTTAAATGAGGGCTCAATTAAAAACACTTTATAATAAATTATTTAATTTCAGTCAGTTTAACCACACAAGATTTTGAAATTATCTTTTCCCTAATTTCTAGATCCATTTAGTTTTATCTAATCATTTTTTCTTTCATTTTGAAGCAACCTTTAAATAACCTCTACACTAGACAAAATTATCTTTTTCTCAACAAATACACATTCTCATGCTTTTATAACTTTCCTTGCCAAAAATACATTTTATTTTTCATATACACTCTATATATAGAATTATTTCTCATTTTAGTAGTCGTGTGTGTGTGTGTGTGTGTGAATTTTAACTCCTGGGTAAGCAAAATTTCTAGTGAAAATTTAGGAAGTAATTTTGAACTGCTTTATATCAATATTTATAGATAAAATCATTTTATAACTAGTTAGAAAGATACACTTTCTCAAAGTTTTGTCTATTAGCATATCTAAATATAGTTAGCTATAAAAATAAGACATCAAAGCATATAAACTTAAACTTATGTTTAATAATTAATGTTTTTATAGTTTAACTTAATTAGAAGTGACTCAGACATTTTGTGATTAGCTATGACTTAATTTAACAGAACAAGAAGATTTTAGATGACAAGATTTTTGAAACTGTGACACAGGTACTCTGTCCAATGTTTTCCCCAGTCATCCTGGGTTCCAATTATCCAAGTGGCACCCAGGACAACTCTGAAGAACAGTTCCTATCTGGGTCTTGGATTTATATACCAGATGCAGAGCCCAGGACAGAGGACAGAGCTGTGAAAATGGCAGCTAGTGGCCCAGATGCTGCAGACACACATATGTCCCCAGGCCTTACTATGGCCACCTGCCCAGATCCCAGAATCCAGAATCTTAAAACTAAAGACATAAGCTCACAATAAGATGTGTGCAAGGCTTCAGGGGAGCCCAACAGCCAGCCCTTAGAGTTTTGGTTTATAGACAAGCAAGCAAGTATCAAAAATATTTCAGAAGTAACAATTTTGCAACAAGAAAACATGTAGTAGAGACAGCATAAACCTGTCTGACCAGTAAAATACAGGGTGAAAAAATCTGACATATTTAATACTGACAATTCTGAAGACACTTCTATTTTATTTTATTTTATTTATTTATTTATGTATTTATTTATGTATTTATTTTTGAGTTGGAGTCTCAGTCCATCACCCAGACTGCTGGGCTCCGGCGATCCTTCCGCCTCAGCCTTCCAAGTAGCCGGAACTACAGGCGTGCGCTACCACACCCGGCTAATTTTTTGATTAATTGTAGAGATGAGGTCTCCCCAAGTTGCCCAGGCGGGTCTCAAGCCCGCGGGCTCAGGCAATCCACTCACCTCAGCCTCCCAAGGTGCGGGATTACAGGCTGAGCCACCGAGCCCGGCTTCTATTTTATTTTACCAACAATTTTTATACTACTTCTATTTAGCAAAGATTATCTCAGATACATAGAAAATATCACATACTCAGAACACACATAGACATACAGACACACAGACAGAGCAGATCTTATAGCTTTTGTTAAGATTCTACATTTGCCAGCTTCTAATCTTTCTTTCTCCCGTTCAGACCATCAATCTTCTGATTACTTGCTTCACTGCTGTAAGCAATTGTTAGCTAGGCAACCCACAATTTGCACTTCCAAAAGAATGACACTTAAGTGAAATAAGGTAGAAAAAAATGTATATTTCACACAATGGAATATCACGCAGCCATAAAAAAGAACAAAATCATTAATTTCACAGCAACCTGGATGGAATTGGAGTTTATAATACTGAGTGATCTCTCACAGAAACAAAGATTTGAGTATCACATGTTCTCACTCATAAGTAGGCCTTGGACAACTATCATAATACTATAAGAAAAGGATTGACAGTGGCGGGAAACTATGGGGGGACCAGGGAGGGGAAGGGAGGTGGGATTAACGGTAGTCGATATCTGTCTGGGGATGGGGGGGCGCACCTCATCAACAAGGTATACATATTTGTATACATAACCCTTAACTGTACCCCACAATTTTAAAATAAAAAATATGTTAAAAAAAATACCAGCATCATAATTTATTAGCTGGTCATTATAAGTATGTTTCCCTTCACTTTCAATATTTTCAGGGTTGCAAAACACAGGTTTTATTTGAATAAAATTAGCATTCTGTATATCAGACCAGATTGATAACCAAAGATAACTCTCACAAAAGTAGGCACAAATAAATTACTATAAATGAAAAAAGAAATAAAAAGATTATTTCTTGCTCTGGTAGTTAGATAAGGATTGCATCATCTAAAAATTAATATGTGTGCAATCCTCTTTTTATATGCAGCATTTTGTTATCAATCATTTTTAAACATTTTGCCAATTTCTATGCAAGAACTTTAAATACACACATAAACATATATACACACATATATGCATTTTTATTTCAGTGCATATAAATAGTTAAAGCAACAATTATCATTACATGAAGGTAAAAATAGAATGTCATTCAAAATGTTTTATGTCAAGTGGTTTTCTGAAAAATATTTGTTTTAGATGTAGTCAAATAAGTATCTGTGAAATATATTACCGGAATATCTCAGTACTAAAACCCAGAAAGCATTGTCATATATTTACATGTCTGGTTCAAACATTTCAGAGGTAACTCATATGCTCTTTGAGTTTATAAATGCAAAGCTAACATTTTTATTACATAACATCCAGTCAATCTAACTTTGCAACACAATTTTTTCAAGTTTTGGTATACTGACCAAAGTTTATTACTATTTATTGAACAAAAATTTATGTGTAAACTTTATTCAAGTCATCTCTGGCAAATGCAAAAACAGGTAAGATATAGATCTTGCTCACTAGTAGTTTATAATACATTCATAAAGATTTAAAACAAAATAAAAAGATGGCTTTAATTCATGTAGAGATTGATAGCCAAAGATAACTCTCATAAAAGTGGGCATGAATAAATTACTATAAATGAAAAGAGAAATTTAAAAAGTTATTTCTTGCTGTGGTGTTCAGATAAGAATTGCATCACCTAAGAATTAATATGTGCATATTCTTCTTTTTACATTCAACATTTCATTATCAATTATTTTTAAATATTTTGCCAATTTCTATGCAAGAACTTTAAATACATTATTAAATAATTCAAAATGTAATTAATGTGATTCTCAAGTAACTCAAAGGAGATTTTCTTTTTGGAAAACTATCCAGATAATCGTTTATAAAATTTTACATGTTGTAAATTGAAATATTTATCCAAAGAAAAAAGCAATCTCTACATTACCCCACTCTTGTTTTCTCAAAAACATACTTGAATTCATATACCAGTCCTGGGAGCTTTCTTGGAAACAATGATATGTACCATGAGCTATTTGTATTTTCACAGCCATTCAATATATTTTTACTATGTGTCAGGCACTTTTCTAGAAAGTGAATATAGAGTAGTGAACAAAAGAGAAGTGTTTCTGATCTTATAGAGCTTTCATTGTAATGGGGAAACAAACAATATAAAAACAAACATAAATTAATATATCTGTTTTGCATTGGAAGATGCTAAAAGCCATGAAGAAAAATACAAAATGACAAGGGAATAAAGAGTATGACACGGAACACTCACTTTTGAAGAATGGTCATGGAAGACATCTATGAAGAGGTAACAGAACGTTCTTGGAAGCAGGAGTAGCATGTGCAGAAACCTTTTATTGTTTGTTTGTTAAATAAAATTTTATTTTTTAAGTCTTTGAAGATACAAGTCATAGAGTTGAAAATTACTTTAAAGATTATCTATTTCTACTCTCTCATTAAACATATAAGAAAATTGTGGCCGGGCTCGGTGGCTCAGCCTGTAATCCCACGCTTTGGGAGACTGAGGTGAGTGGATTGCCTGAGCCCGTGGATTCGAGACCCGCCTGGGCAACTTGGCAAGACCTCATCTCTACGATAAATCAAAAAATTAGCCGGGCGTGGTAGCGTTTACCTGTAGTTCCGGCTACTTGGAAGGCTGAGGCGGAAGGATCGCCGGAGCCCAGCAGGTCGAGGTTGCGGTGGCTGGGAGCGGCCACTGCACTCTAGTCTGGGTGACAGAGTGAGACTCCAACTCAAAAAAAAAAAAAGAAAAAAGAAAATTGTGACCCAAAAGATTAAATGTTTTACTCAAGTTCATATTTTGATATCATAACAGAGGTTGAATTTAAAACTTTTATTGCTGGATTCCCAATGCATTTTTGCATTTTGGTTTATCAAGATATTCCCATAGCATGGGAGTCCTAAAGAGGAAAGGCTGAGAGGGAGGTAAAAGTTGAAAAACTGCCCAGGGAGGACTATGCCTACCACTTGTGTAACAGGCTCAATAGAAGCCTAAACCTCACCATCACGCAATATACCTGTGTAACAAACTGACACATGTATCCCTTAAATATAAAAACAAATAAATATATAAAGTCAAGGTAAATTACAAAATATATTCCCATAGAATGAAGTAAGATTCATAATGACAGAGCTACTATTGTTTCCTTCTTTCTAACCTTTCGTAGCACTACTGATTTATTTCTGAGCTATGCATGTTTTTTGTTTCATCATACCAATCTGTTAGTGTGCATATCCCCCTGTTTTTATTCAATAATTTTCTCTTTAAGCATATTGGTCCTCTTCAGTGTCAGATAAATTTTTCTGCCTCTTTGAGTAGAGATGGTCTTAGACTCTTTGGGAAACTTCAGAGAAGCCTATAATTCTGGAGTCAGCCATGCTGATTAGAAAGCATTAGGTGATAACATCAAAAGGTAGGATATTCATGACATCTCATAGGACTTTGAATGTTACTTAGAATGAAATGGAAAGCCATTACAGGGTCTTAACAGAAGGAATAATATGATTTAGTATTTTAAATTGCTACTCTACTTAGTATTGAGTATAGAATGCTGTTGTATTAAGATGGAAGCAGGAACCCTTAAAACATAAAGGGAAATTAATTCAAAGTGGATTAGAGACTTAAAAATAAGAGCTAAATCAATAAAATTTTAGAAGAAAATATATGTTAAGATGCTGAAAGTTTATATTAAGCAAATATTTCTTAGATATGACACCAAAAGTATGGTTCATGAAAAAAATTGATAAATTAGGCCTCACGAGGTTTCATAATTTTGTACTTCAGAAGACATCATTAAAAATTAAGACAAACAGCAAACTGGAAGAAAATATTTGTATACGTATATCAAATATAGGATTTATATCCTCTAAAAAAACTAACACCTTAATAATAATAGACAAATAACCTAATCAAAAATAGATAAAATATATAAATAAACATTTCAACAAAGAAGATATATGAATGGCTAATAAGCATGTGAAAAGATTCTCAGCATTAATAATCATAAGGAATATGCAAACTAAAACCACAATGAGATACCATTTTACATACACTGGAATGACTACTATGGATAAGAAAAGATGTAGAGAAACAATAACCCTCATACACTGCTGGTGGAAATGTGAAATGGATTAGCGAGCTTGGAGGACTGTTTGACAGTCTCTCAAAAGTTAAACATGCAATTACATGACCCAGCTATTCTACTTATGGGTTTCTATCCAAGAGAAATGAAAATATATGCACACACACAAAGACCTGCATGTCAAAATGCATAGCAAAATTTATGATACACCCAAATTGGAAACATCCTAAATGTTAATTAATTTTAAATGGATAAGCAAAATGTGTGATATGTCAATACTATGGAATACGCTATACCAATAGAAAGAAATGAACTACCGACACATGTAATTTCAGGGATGACCCTGAAAAATACTATGCTATGTGAATGAGACTGGATGCAAGAGAATATATATTATATATTTCATTTATAAGAAATGTCCAGAGACAGAAAGTAGACTAATGGTTACCTTGGCTGGGGGTGGTAATGGGGAATCGACATAAAGCATCGTATTGGGAGAATGAAAAATGTTCTAAAATGGATATATTGTGATGGTTGTACCACTCAGTAAAGTTAATAAAATCATTGAGTTATACACGTAACATGTTATGAATATTATATATGTACAATTATTTGAATAAAGTTCAGTTGTTTTAAAAGGATGAAAGCAGATAAACTAATTTAAAATGTGCTAATCATAGTAAAAGAAGAGATGGTAGTAGTTTGTGCAATGAAGAGAATATGTGTTCAAATATTGGGTATATTTCAAAGTTAAGGTCAGCACAATCTACTCCTGGATTGGATGAAAAATGTGAGTGAGAGAGAAGTAAAAAATAATAATCTCAAGTTCTTTTAGCTCTAAAACTAACTGGGGAAAGGAGACCAGATGGCAATGGAACCAATCAGAGTGTGTAAGTCTCTGCATGGATGACTGTGTGTAAGGACAAATCTGCATGTGTGTGTGTGCACAAGTGGGTGTGCGAGTGTCCCACTGGTGAGGACATAGGAACAAGCACCCAGGACTCCCCTGCTGAAGTGGCTACCATCTGCCACTGCTCTGAATCTGGCACAACCTGCACATATGAGCAAGTGCCACTCTCAGGGGATTTCTTGGGAAGACACCACAGAGAACAGTCACAACCACCAACTGTGGCTACAGATCAGTCACTTGCAATGGGGGCCTGGAAGAAAGCACATTGAGGAAACCAGGAGCAGAGTCCCACTGGAGAAGAAGACAGAAGACGCAGATTGCCACTATTACCTCCATCCCCAGAACCCAGGCAGAGAGGTGCTTCTGCCTACTCATTACTGAGAGTCCTGCATCCCGAGACAGAGGGGAGAGCTCTGCACCCCTCTAGGATCCATCACCATTGACCCAGAGAGGATATCTCAGGTACATGATACCCAGAGAGACAGTGCTGTTGTGGAGTTCTCGTCGCCCTACTCTCGGCACTGGACCATTCACAGGACGACAGCTGCAGTCAGAGTGGGAGACCTAACCACAATCATCTAGGCATGAGTGTTAAACTTATCCAGCTCCCTTCACCCAATGGTCTGCATAGCATCTGACCCATGTGGAGAGTGGACTGATCGGCAGTGTGTGCAGAGATAATTGAACACAGGTGGATTGAGCAACCACAGAAAACACCTCTGGCTGCACCAAGAACTTGGAGGAGGGTCCAGAGGCCAGAGCCCACTCCCTCCCTGGGCAAGTCAGGAGCAGCACTGCTTGACACACAGGCCAAAAAAAAAAAGGAAACTGAAGCTCCAGAAACTGCTACAAGAGGGAGCTCAAGGCTCAAAAAAGTATTTGATTTTTTTAAATTTGTTTTTGCTTGTTCTCTCTATATATATTTGTGTGTGGGGGCGTGTGTGTGTGTGTGTGTGTGTGTGTGTGTGTGTTGATTTGTTTGTTCCATTTCCTTCCTCTTTTTCTGTGTGTGAGTATATATGAGGGTGAGTGTATTTTCTTTTTTTTCTTTTTTAGTTTGTTTATCTGTTTGCTTGTTTGACTTCCCTTTTCTTCTTCTTTATCTTCATCTTCTTCCTTCTCCATTCTTTCTTTCACTGTGCTTTTACTTTTCATATGTCGTTTTGGCTTCAGGGGGTATACTTATGCTCCCTTCACATGGACATATTGTGAGGTAGTAGGAAGTGGGTCCTGGGGGCCCATACCCCAGTCAGTGAATATTGTGACCTGCAGATAGCTTCTGAATCCTAGATACCCCCATTACACCTTACTCAATCTCAAAACTGCAAAAAAACAGCAAAATCCTCTCCAAGAAAACAGGAACAGAGCATACATTGTGAATGTAAAATTGAAAACACATAAATATATCAACACAAAAATTAAAAGAAAGCAAAAAAAAACAACAACAACAAAAGAAACTTTATAAGACCTTCATGGCAGGGATTAAACTCTTACATTTCAGTAATCAGCCTGAATGTGAACTGAAAAAATGTACCACTGAAGAGACACAGAATGGCAAACTGGATAAAAAAGTATGACCCAACAATATGCTGCCTCCAGGAAACACATTTTGCAACAAAGAACACACACAGACTCAAAGTTAGAGGATGGAAAATAAACTTTCAGGAGAATGGAAAACAAAAGACAGTTGGAGTTGTGATTTTAATATTAGACAAAACAACTTTCAAGCTACAAAATATATAAAGATACAGTAGGATACTACATAATGATAAAAGTTTCAATATATCAATAAGAAATATTCATCCTAGCCAGGCTCGGTGGCTCAGCCTGTAATCCCTTGCTCCGGGAGGCTGAGGTGAGTGGATTGCCTGAGCCCACGGGTTCGAGACCTGCTTGGGCAACTTGGCGAGACCTCATCTCTACAATAAATCAAAAATTAGCTGGGCATGGTAGCGCGCACCTGTAGTTCCAGCTACTTGGAAGGCTGAGGAGGAAGGATCGTGGGAGCCCAGCAGGTCAAGGCTGCAGTGGCCGGGAGTGGCCACTGCACTCCAGTCTGGGTGACAGAGTGAGACTCCAACTCAAAAATAAATAAATAAATAAATAAATATTCATCCTAAATATATATGCACTCAACACAGGAGCACTAAAATTTATAAAGCAACTGTTAAATAAAATGCAAAATGATACTGACTCTAACAATATCATAATTGGGGACTTAAGTACCCCACTGACAATCCTAGATAGATTACTGAGGCAAAAAATCAATAGGAGATCGGGATCAGCAACTTGACACTTGACCAAATAGACTTAATAGATATCTGTAGAACACTCCATCCAACAGCCACAAAATATACATTCTCTTCATCACTACATGGAACATTGACCAAATCCTTGGCCATAAATCTAGCATAAGCAAATTCCATAAAATCAAAATACTACCATGCACCTTCTCAAATGACAGTGGAATAAAAATAAATAGTATCACCAAGAAGATCTTCCCAAAACATGCAAGACATGGACACTAAAGAGCATAATGCTGAACAACTCCCAGGTCAACACAGAAATCAAGATTGAAATTAAAATTTTCTTGGAAACAAATGAAAGTAAAGGCACATCTTACCAAAACCTCTGGGATGCCATGAGATCAGTACAAAGAGGGAAATTTATAACTACACACACACATCTAGAAAATAGAAAGATCATGAATTAACAGTCTAACAAATCACCTAAGGGAACTGGAAAGGCAAGATCACTAAAACCTTAAATTCAGCAAAAGAATCCAGATCACCAAAATAAAAGACCAACTTTGGGACATAAAAGACAAAAATATCACAGAAAAAAAAATCAATGAAACAAAAAGTGGTTCTTGGAAAGGATAACAAGATTAATAGACCCCTAGTCACACTGACCAAGATAAAGAGAGAGAACACCCAAATAAATGCATTAGAAATGCAAAAGACCAAGTAACAACTGACTCTAAAGAAATACAAAAGATTATCAGAGATTACTATGCATACCTGTAGGGAAACAAACCACCAAAACCTAAATGAAATAGATGATTGTCTGACATCACACAACTTTCCAAGGTTTAAACAAGAAGAAATTGACAGCCTAAATAGATCAATAGCAATCTGGGAAATTGACTCATTCATAAGAAACCTACCAACAACAGCAACAACAACAAAAAACCCTGGACAAGGCAGCTTTCCAGCGGAATTCTACAAAACATACAAGGAGGAACTGATACCAATCCTACTGAAAGTACTCTAAGCAATTATGAAAAACGGAACTCTCCCCAAATCATTTTATGAAGCTAACATCACACCGATACCCAAACCAGGCAAAGATCCAACAAAGAGAACTACAGGCCAATATCCCTGATGAACATAGATGCAAAAATTCTTAACAAGATTCTAGCAAATTGGATCCAGTAACACACCTCAAGAATTATCTACTATGACCAAGTAGGTTTCATCTCTGGGATGCAAGTCTGGTTCAACATCCACAAGACCACAAATGTAATTCAATACATCAGCACATGTAAAAACAAAAACCACATGACTATATTATTAGATGCAGAAGAGGCTTTCAACAAAATCCAGTATCCCCTCTTGTTAAAAACCCTTGAGCACCTAGGCATAGAAGGAAAATACTTCAAAATAGTAAGAGCCATCTATGATAAACCCACAGCCAACATACTGCTAAATGGACAGAAATTAGAAGCATTTCCTCTGAAAACCAGAACAAGACAAGGCTGCCCACTCTCACCCCTTCTATTTAACATAGTGTTGGCAGTTTTAGCTAGAGCAATCAGACAAGAGAATGAAATCAAGGGTATCCAAATAGGAAAAGAGGAAGTTAAGCTATCCATCTTTGCTGGTGATATGATCTATACTTGAAAAACCCAAGGGAATCAGTCAAAAATCTCCTTGCACTGATAAAGAACTTTGGCAAAGTCTAAGGGTACAAAATCAGCATGCAAAAGACAGTCACATTTTTATACACCAACAACAAACAGGCAGAGAACCAAATACAAATCATAATCATACTCACAATAGCCACAAAGAAAATGAAATGCCTTGGTATCTTCCTAACCCGAGAAGTGAAAGACCTTCACAATGAAAACTACAAAACACTGCTCAAAGAAATCAAAGAAGACACAAACAAATGGGAAAATATTCCATGTTCATGGATTGGAAGAATCAAAGCTGTTAATATACTTATCCTACCCAAGGCAATCTACAGATTCAGCATAATATCTATTAAATTACCAATATCATTCTTCTAGGATCTAGAAATGACAATACATAGATTCATATGGAAACAAAAATGACCATGAATATTTAAAACAATCCTCAGGAAAAAAAAAAGAGGGAGGTATCACACTTCCAGACTTTAAACTTATAATAAAGTCTACAATAATCAAAACAGCCTGATATTGTTACAAGAACAGGCATATAGACCAGAGGAACAGGATAGAGATTCCAGAAGCAAAACCTCAATTTCTTAACCAACTCATCTTTGACAAAGCCACCAACAACAACCATGGGGAGAGGAGAACCTATTCAGTAAATGATGCAGAAGATTGAACCAGGATTCCTACCTACAACCATAAACAAAAATCAACTCTAAATGGATCAGAGGCCTAAACATAAAACACAAACTCTAAAATTCTTAGAAAACAAAGGAGACACCCTTATAGACATAGAACTTGGAATAGACAATCAATACCTGATCATAACCCCAAAAGAAACCATCAAGAGAGCAAGGAGAGAGCCCACAGAATGGGAAAAAAAATATTTGCCAACTGTTTATCCAACAAAGGCCTAACATCCAGGATCTACAAGGAATTTAAATGTTCCAAAAGGAAAAAAACAAAGAGCCTTATAAAAAAATGGACAAAACACATGAGTAGACATTTCCCAAAAGAAAACAAACAGTCAACAGAAATGTTCAGCCTCACTAATCATCAAAGAAATGCAAATCAAAACCACATTGAAATAACACCTAACTCTGGTCAGGAAGACCATCATTAATAACTCAAAAAACAGCCTGTGATGGAGAGGATGTGGAGAAAAGGGAATACTTCTCCACTGTTGGTGGGAGTATAAACTAGTACAATCTCTGTGGGAAACAGTGTGGCGATTTCTAAATGTTCTAGAAATTGACCTTCCATACAACCCAGCAATCGTCCTTCTTGGAATATTCCCAGAGGAACTCAGATGATTCTAGAAAAAAGATACCTGTGTATGTGTGTTTATTGCAGCACTATTCACCATAACAAAAATCACAGAACCAATCCTACTGCCCATTGAATGTGGACTGGATTTTTGAAAAGTGCTATATATACATGATGGAATATTATACAGCCATAAAGAAGGACAAAATTATGGACTTTGTAGCAACTTGGATGGATTTAAAATCTATCAAACTCAGTGATCTATCACAGAAACAAAGAACTGAGAACCATATCTTCTCACTCATAATTGGACCTGAACATTTTTCATAACTCTACAAATAAGGAATTGGTAGCAACAGGTCTATGCCAGGGGAGGGAGGTTGGAAGGTACATACATAACATCATCGAAGGTACCCACTCCTAAACCAGGCAAAATGAGGACCAATGGGAGGTCCAACTTCACCTGTATGTAGACCACTTATGTACCTAATCCTGACTTGTACCCCACATCTTTAAAATAAAATCTTAAAGCCAGGCTCGGTGGCTCAGCCTGTAATCCCAGTGCTTTGGGAGGCCAAGGTGAGTGACCCACCCGGGCAACTTGGCAAGACCTCATCTCTACAATAAATCAAAAAAAGTAGCCGGGCATGGTAGCACACACCTGTGGTTCCGGCTACTTGGAAGGCTGAGGCAGAAAGATCACCGGAGCCCAGCAGGTTGAGGCTGCGGTGGCCGGGAGTGTGCCACTGCACTCCAGTCTAGGCGATGGAGTGAGACTCCAACTCAAAAAAATAAATAAAATAAAATAAAATAAATTCTTAAAAATAATAATAATAACAAAACATTTTTTAAATGTTTGCCCCTTTCTTACGAAGTAAGTGCAAGAGTTTCTCCTTTTCTGAACACTGGAAATACAAACTGTTAACAGTGTAGGATGGCTCTTACTCTTCGTGTCTTTGACTTAATAAAATGATTTATGAAAGTAAAAATAAATACATAAATAAATGCACAAATAAAATAAAACGCCTAACTGGTAGAAAAAAAGTATTATTTATTCAGATAGCAAATAAAATGAATTAGGTTTGGTCAGTGTTAAATCAGAGGCTTGGTTTTAGACATGTTATGATTGAAATCGCTGTTAGGTAGTCATGTGTTGCCAGCAACATAATTGGAGTTTAACGAAGAACTCAAGGATGTAGGGGGAAAATATAGTCTTTGTTTGTTTGTTTTTAAGTATTTTTTAATTGGTACATAGTATTTTACATATTTATGAGATACATGTGAAGTTTTGTTGCATTTCTAGAATGTGCAATGAACAAGTCAGGTATGGGGCATTCATCACCTTGAATGTTATCTTTTCTATGTGTTGGGAACCTTTCTCTTCCAGCTACTTTGAAAATCTGTAATTTCCTCTCCTGGGAATATAGCTGAAGGAACATAAATCTTTCTACAAAAAAGACACCTGCACACCATGTTTATTGCTGCACTATTCACAATAGCAAAAACATGGAAGCAAACCTACTGCCCACTGAAAGTGGACTGGATAAATAAAATGTGGTATATATACATGATGGAGTATTACACGACCATAAACAAGAACAAAATGGACTTCACAGCAAATTGGATGGAGTTGGAAGCCATCACTCTTAGCAATCTATCACATAAACAGAATTGAATACTGTATGTTCTCGCTCATAAGTGGAACCTGAACATTAATCACATTAGAACAAGGGTGGTATCGGCAGTCGCTGGGCATTGATATGGGAAGGGAAGTCATGTAACAACACAAAGGATACCTGGTTCTATACCAGGGGGAGTGAGCACCAGTTGGAGGTCCAAACTTCAGCTGCATGCAGCCTAATTGTGTAGTTAATCCTTACTTGTACCCCACATTTCTAAAATAATATACAATTTATTTTAAAAAATACAATACATTGTTGCTAACTATAGTCATCCTACTCTGCTATTAAATATTGGAAACATATACTTTCTAGCTAACTCTATGTTTAATATAACCTCATTTGTCTATTTTTGTTTGTGTGTCTGTGCTTTTGAGGTCTTGTGCATAAGTAAATTCGTACAGTCACTGTGGAATACAGCATGGATACTTGTCAAAAAACGAAAAACAGAACTACCATACAGTCCAGCAATCCCACTAATGGGTATTAATCCAAAGAAACGGGGATCAGAACATCGCACTATTCACACCTAGCAAAAATATGAAATCAACCGATGAATGGATAAAGAAAATGTGGTATATATGCACAATAGAATACTATTTGGCCATAAAAAAGAGTGAAATCTTGTCATTTGCTGCAACATGGATGGAACTGGAGATCACAGAAAGAAAAATATCGTACGTTGTCACTCAAGTGTGGGAGCTAAAAAAAAGTTGATCCCATAGAGTTCAGAGAGTAGAATAATAGATACCAGAAGCTGGGACGGGTGTGTGGGTGGAGAAGGGGGAGATGAAGAGGGGTCGTTTAATGGGTACACACATAGAGTTAGATAGAAGATATAAGCCCTAATGTTTAATAGCAAAGTACGGTGACTATAGATAACAGCAATGTATTTTATATTTCAAAATAGCTAGTAGACAGGACTTAAAATGTTCTCAACACATAGAAATGATAAATACTTGAGGTGATGGATACCTTAAATACACTGACTTGGTCATTACACATTCTATGCAGTTAACAAAAATATCACATGCATTCATAAACATGTACAAATATTATTTACCAATTAAAAATCCAAGCTGGCATATGGAAAAAGAAATAGGAAGATTTGCTCTGTTTTGAATGGATTTCCCATTATCTTGTGTTTTACAACCTTCCACATGTGAGATTTTGAATATACAGCTCTACCCACACCTTATTTCTATTTTGAACTATATTAAATTTTTAATGCCTTAGCATTTACCTCACCTTAAAATAACCCAGAATTGGACATTAAAATGAGCCTGAAAATAAGAAGTGTTGCTATCTTATCTTTCCATAAAAAGACAGGTTTTTATTTTAAATTCTATACATAGTTAGAATACATAAACTGACGATGCAGTCATATACGTTTTTGGAGACTATAAAAATTCCATCTCAAAGTATAATGCAAAGAGAAACTATTTAAAGCAATCATGTAAATATATGTCTGAAATATGCAAGACCAAAATTATGAAACATCAGCATTCCACTATAGGCTAGTCTTTTCCACTAGTATAATAGTCAATCATTCTGAAATATTGAAATGATCTCAAATCATGTAATTCTCAAACAAGGTATTCAAAGCCAAATTTGAATAAGTGCATATTACAGATCCTATATTACATAGATTTTAACATTCAGTATGTTTAAAGTTTTAATTAAACATACATGTACTTATTAATAGGGTATCTAAATATATATACTTTATAATAACTGTAAATAGTATGTCTTTGGGGAGTTTTAGCCTTGTCCATAAAAACAACTACCAGAAAATCCCACTGAAACAGAAACTTAAAAGAAAAGATAGTATTAGGATTAGTCCATTTGGTTAGTTGACTTTTTTTGCTATTAATCATCATGGAATCAAAACAAATGGAATAAAGATCTCTGCATTCCAAAGCAAATTATAACTAGAATGATGGAAATTCTTTCATGAACAAATATTTGGAGAGCCACTGAAATGAATGACAAACACAATAAATTTTAAAATTAACATTGCAGCAAAGTTCTTCTAAACCTGACATTTCCTACACTATCACACAGTAATTTACTCAGCACCCACCATCCTGAGTCAACAGAGGTGTCTTCTGATGGCATGGGAAACTCAGGCAAGCTATTCAGTATCACAGATAGTTTTGTGAATAACTCTACACATGATATCAGTGACTCATATTTATCTTCGAATGATATGATGGCAAAAGCATCATCAGAAAGGTAGGAGCCTACCATTACTGAATCCATATTTGCTGTCGAGCAAGTCTGTTGAGAGGGCTCTGTGTAGAGAACTGATGATAGCTGGCTTCCCAAGCAGCTGCCATGTGGTTAGGGAACATAAGCTGAGTGGGCAGAAGAACCTTCTTAAGGAGTTACTGAAGCACAGCATTCAGATTAGGTGGCATAACTATGGACCCCTGGGAGCAGGAGTGGCAGAACAGATAGCTCTTTTCTATCCTAGCTGTCAGGCAGACAGTGAGTAGAAGCAGCAGGGTGACAGACTGCCACTTCAGTTACTAGCAGAAGGCTACATATCATTAAGGTCTTCGAAATATAAAAATTATTGTACCGAAACATGCAGCTCTGTAGTCAGGAGAGTCCCTTTCCAGAGACCCAAATCAAGGCATCTGGCAATTTTTCTATTCAAATGATAGATACCATCTATTAGAAAATGTGATTTAAGGATTTAACCCAGAGAAGATATTCATTACACAATTTCTAATGAGTTTTACAAGCTCTAGATGTTAGAAAAGCCCTTTAGTTGTCACTTTTCTCCACCCCCCAAATTATTCCATATGCTAAAAAAATGTTTTTACCAAAAGAAAAGGTATAATTTATTGTTAGGAAGAAAAGATCAGAATTTTGCCACTACCATTTACTACCCTCTATGAATTTGTATTTTGGATGAATGTGTCACTAAGCCTCACTTTTCTCCTCATTAAAATGGAAATAATAATAGTTAAATTTCATTTTTATTATTTTGAGTATTGAGAATGCTTAAATGATGTCTGGAATGTGGTCGACATTGCATACATAGAAGTTGTAATAATTAGTACTCAGAAAAAAAATTCCTGTACATTTGGAAATATTCATTTTGTGAATAACTCTGCAAGTGATATCAGTGTTTCAGTTTCTTTGTTATAAAATAGTCTTGTGAAGTAGGTAAGACATTCTTTCAACTATTTTACAGATGAAGAACTCAGAGTTCAGCAATAGTGGCTTATACAAACTTATAACTGGTAGAGATTGCACTGAACGTTGTCTCCACTTCAATTCCACTGTTCGTTGACCTGTAAATATTTATAAAACATGCATTTAAAATATCTGTAGAGTTTTGTTTAAATGATTTGTTGATTTTTAAATGTGCTATAAGTGTTAAAATACAGAAGTATATGGAGTAATGATATACGATGCAAAAACCTACCATACAGATTTTATTTCAAAACCTCTCTCTCCCTCTCTTTCTCTCTCCCTTTCTCCTTCCCTCTCTATCCTCTTCTCCTTTTCCTCCTCCTCTCCAGTTCTCCTTCCCTGTCTCTCTCTTTCCCTTTCAAATTCTTCCTTTCCCTCTTCCCCTCCCCACTCTCTACCCCCACTCAAGTTATTAGGTTGAGTTATAAAATATATCAAATATTACTCGTAAAAGGAGTGATCCCATTGTCTCCAACTCCTAATTTCATTTTCCTCCACACACAGAAGCAACTACTGAGTTTTAAAGTATTTTCTTCCACTCTGTGTTTTATGTATTTGAATAATTCTAGAGTTGGAATGTTCAAAATAATCATGAGTAGAATTATATTTTACAAATATTCTACAACTTGTTTTTATCTCTCAATATTATATTTTTGAGATCTGTTCAAGGTAATATAAACTGAGTTCAATCACTTTAGCTTCTGAGTAGCATTCTGTGTTATGAGTATAACATATACATTTTATATACTACTTAATATTATTTAAACCAATATGAATATCCCAATTAATTATTTGGAATTTGCTAAAGCTTCCTTTTCTGAATTTATGCATATTCAACTGTGTAGTATGTGCCATGAAACTAGAATATTTACCCTGTCTTTATTAGGTGTAGAGTTTTCATCAAATAGCTACAAAGAGAACTTAATAGTGTTTTACAAATTGTTTATATCCACACTTATTTATGCATTATATATTATATTTTAAGTCAAATTTCTAATTTAATTTTATTTTAAAGTTGAGGGAGTACATGTGAGGATTTATTACATAAGAAAGTTGAACGTAGGTGAAGTTTAGACTTCTAGCAGGCCTTCTCTTCCCCTGATAGTGGACCTGGTAACCAGTGTGTTGTTGCGTGCCTGCATCTCTCTTCCCTCCCTCCGTTAGTAATATCCAGTGTGAGACAACTTTCTTAAAACTTTCAAATAGGTTAATGCGGGGGTCCTGCCCCTGCCGGGTCTAGGGTCTCCTGAAGGAGGGACGATAGGCGAATGACAGAACTTACCACGAAATGATATAGATGGACACCTGCTTCTGGACAGAATACCAATTTAATGTTAGTTGACACAGAGCTTTTATACCATTCACAAAGGGGCAAGACAAAGAAAATTCCTTCACATACATATGCTTTAAAAGTTACGACCATCTAGCAGTCTAGAAGCGACAAACAAGCCAAGAACACCATCTACTTTCAGTTAATGAGTCTTTATCATAAAGCCAGAAATGATAGTTTTAGTTCAAAGTCCCAAATTACAGTCCTTGAAATGTCTCAAGAAAGTTTCCAAGTGCACATTTCTCCATGTATCAGG